>CAJPEV010000483.1:0-61536 GCA_905338385.1 Darwinula stevensoni
TAATGTGACCCAGGACTGGTGTCCGAAAAATTAGCCAGGGTTCTCGACCGAGGAGGAGTCGCCCCTGTCGCCTTCCGATTCGAACCCTCTTGACTATGGCATGTGGTCGAACCTCGAGTCTCTGGCCAATTCCGAGCCTCGCCGCAGTTTGGATCATCGGAGACAAGATTTGGTTCGGATTTGTGACGACATTTCCATGAATTTGGTGAGGAACAGCGCCAACAACTTCGAGAAGTTGAAGGCCATATTCAAGGCCAAAGGTGCTATCTCTTATCCCTTTGTGCTATCTCTTTGGACGCCAGACGAGGGGGGGGAATCTCTCTACTATTGGAATCTTCTCCAAATGAAGTTCGGGAAATTGTATTACCTTCGTCCACGTTCAGTGGGACCAAAATCCTTCTCACTATTGGTTATTGGCAAGTTATTGACTATTCAATTCTTGGTTTGCTCGACATGGTCAACAAACAGACATTATTCATAATAACTTCCTGGATATATTGGGGACTTCTTCGTAGTTTTGAAGTCACACCTGTTTATACTTTAAACCGATCCGCAGACACGAAGGAAACATTATGGTTGCAGTTCCGGTCATCTGCTCGTTAATTCTTAATTTATTCCTTAATTTATTCATTCTCTCTTTGAAGTTGCTCGGTGAAGATGTTCTTGGATTTCTGGACTCCGCCTCTCCCGTATCGCAATTTGAATAACCTGAGCACTTTGCGAGAAAGACGATGTGCGCCATGATTATATGATACATCTCTATAATAAATGACTAAGACAAGAGGAATGGTAGAAAAAACAATGGGGAGGGGAAAAAAAATTGCCATGAAGGTCAGTATTAAGGGAACTCGGAAGAGACCTTGACCAAAACTAAAACATCCGTCTTGCAAAACTGCGAGCGAATCCTCTATTAAAGCGCATTTGATTTGGTGTTTGGTATCTGTCAGAGTCATATCGTCCGATTCACTCTTCATTTCTTCAAGGCAATTTGCATTCTTGAAATGGCATGAACAGATTTTCAAATGAGATGGAGCACGACAGCGAACGGTTCATATTCGAAAGGAGAGTGTTTCGTTTCGTGATACTCATCTTCTGGTTGCCAAACTCATAGAACCTTCATCTTTCTTCAGGTTTGTCAACCGAAGCAGACGAACCGTATCATAACTTTAGGTGAAATCGTAGAGGAATTATTCATGAAGAACTATGTGAAGCATCGTGTAGAACGTTTTCTATGGTCTTGCACTGCATTTTGCAATTTCCAGACCGTCACAAGCGATGACGTCATATCTTACCGTACAATCTCCCAAGATGACATGATTGCGTGCATTTGCAGTGCGTTGTGTAATGCCCTTGTTCACATTTTCGGCGCCAGATAGCGTACCGATTCCCTGTCCTAAGGCTAATTCGCGCCCGAATCCCGGATCCCCGCTCCCAGATGGAATCCGAAGGGGCGAAGGACCTCCCCCGTCCGCGTCCCCATTGGCTTCATTCGACGAATGGACGTTTTCGTCGGACGGGTGAGGGGATTCCACTAGACGTTCTCGCCACCACGCAACAGTTGCTTCGCGACAGGAGGGCGGCGTGCCGCAAGTGCGATCCGCGCGAGGCCCTCCACCGTCCCTCCGATCGGGAAGGTTTATCACCAACACGTTGCTTATCACTTTTTGGCGACCCTTGGACTCCCCGAAGTCTCCATCGGAGATGAGGGGGTGGGAAGGGTCTAATCGATTCCAACGATTCTCGGCGTCGTAGATCGNTCTCATACCTTCTGAAGTATGGACTGACACCCAAAGTGATAATGAACGGCGCGAAAATCATGTCCCTTGAGGTACCTTCTTACAAAATCAGGATTATTGATTCCTACAATTTCCTCCCCATCATCAATTTCATCGAAACTCCCGTCTACCTTCGCCCTGGAAACCATCTGAAAGGGATATTTTCCTCATTTCAAGAATGATCGTGAACATTACGTCGGCCCTATTCCACCTCCTGAAGCCTATGGATGTGATTCGATGTCATCCCATGAGAGAAAAAAATTTTCGGAGTGGCATCAAGAGAAGAAAAATGAGGGTTAAATCTTCACCTTTCAGGATGAGATAGATCTTCGAGTTTCACGGTTGCTTCTTCCATGGATGTCAGCGCTGCTACGATCATGAAGTCATTCACCCCATCAAGCAGCTTTTCCATGGAAACCTTATTTCTGAGGACTGAAGAGAAAGGAATTTGGAAAGGATGGGTTTCAAGATTGTCAGCATCTGGGAGTGTGAATGGAGGGAAAGGAAGAAGGAAAATGCTGTGAAGCAGTTTCTAACAATTTTTTTCCTTTACACTTTCAGGACTCCTAGGAGTCCGCTGGCTGGTGAAACAAAGGACCCCACGTAGATGATCGTTCGCTCTTAGGGCACCAGCTAGAGAGCAGACACTTTAAACGGAATTGCTCGGCAAATGGACTCTCTGGTTCTAATCATTTTGTTTCTCGCGGTTACCAGTGTATAGAGAAAGGAAGAAATAAATGCATTGAATTTTTCATTCTGATTCTTGGCCGTCAATAAATCATTCTGATGTCGTATTCATATGGTACATGGTACGGTATGAGAATCACTAGGCAGATCGCTGGATTACATGACGAACATGACTCATCGGATTTTCCGTCATGCAACTCCGATCGGTGACGTGATGACCTGTTAATTACTTAATTAATTGTGACTGCATATGAAAAAAAGGAAAAAAACAAACGGAGCTTGGAACACATCCCCGTCGCCGACTATTATCAAGGCAAATACACCCCCGCATCAATAGCATACATCCACTCATTTGCATACCTAAACCACCCCTTCGTCAGGGGCGGGGGCAGAGCAGACGACAGGAAAGGTGGAGAGGCAGCCCCTGACGCCACACAATAGGGAACCCCTTCCCATAACCCTTCCATTGTTATATGACAATAACATTGTTATTGACACCACCCCCCCCCCCTATGGCGGCATCCCTTTGGGGGATGCCGCCAGACGGGGGGGGGGAATCTCTCTACTATTGGAATCTTCTCCAAATGAAGTTCGTGAAATTGTATTACCTTCGTCCACGTTCAGTGGGACAAAAATCCTTCTCCCTATTGGTTATTGGCAAGTTATTGACTATTCAATTCTTGGTTTGCTCGACATGGTTAACAAACAGACATTATTCATAATAACTTCCTGGATATATTGGGGACTTCTTCGTAGTTTTGAAGTCACATCTGTTTATACTTTAAACCGATCCGCAGACACGAAGGAAACATTATGGTTGCAGTTCCGGTCATCTGCTCCTTAATTCTTAATTAATTCCTTAATTTATTCATTCTCTCTTTGAAGTTGCTCGGTGAAGATGTTCTTGGATTTCTGGACTCCGCCTCTCCCGTATCGCAATTTGAATAACCTGAGCACTTTGCGAGAAAGACGATTTGCGCCATGATTATATGATACATCTCTATAATAAATGACTAAGACAAGAGGAATAGTAGAAAAGACAATGGGGAGGGGGAAAAAAAATTGCCATGAAGGTCAGTATTAGACGAGAGAAGAGACCGTGACCAAAACTTAACATCCGTCTTGCCAGACTCCGAGCGAATCCTCTATTGAAGCGCAGTTGATTTGGTGATTGGTATCTGTCAGAGTCATATCGTCCGATTCACTTTTCATTTCTTCATTCAAGGCAATTTGCATTCTTGAAATGGCATGAACAGATTTTCAACTGAGGTGGAGCACGACAGCGAACGGTTCCTATTCGAAAGGAGAGTGTTTCGTTTCGTGATACTCATCTTCTGGTTGTCAAATTTATTGGACCTTCATTTTTCTTCAGGTTTGTCAACCGAAGCAGAGGAACCGTATCATAACTTTAGGTGAAATCATAAAGGAAT
This sequence comes from Darwinula stevensoni, assembly GCA_905338385.1. NCBI lineage: Eukaryota > Metazoa > Arthropoda > Ostracoda > Podocopida > Darwinulidae > Darwinula > Darwinula stevensoni. The sequence goes on from CAJPEV010000483.1 coordinate 3,893, forward strand.
TAATCATGAAGAACTATGTGAAGCATCGTGTAGAACGTTTTCTATGGTCTTGCACCGCATTTTGCAATTTCCAGACCGTCACAAGCGGCGACGTCATATCTTACCGTACAATCTCGCAAGATGACATGATTGCGTGCGTTTGCAGTGCGTTGTGCAATGCCCTTGTTCATATATTCAGCGCCAGATAGCGTACCGATTCCCTGTCCTAAGGCTAATTCGCACCCGAATCCCGGATCCCCGCTCCCAGATGGAATCCGAAGGGGCGAAGGACCTCCCCCGTCCGCGTCCCCATTGGCTTCATTCGACGAATGGACGTTTTCGTCGGACGGGTGAGGGGATTCCACTAGACGTTCTCGCCAACACGCGACAGTTGCTTCGCGACAGGAGGGCGGCGTGCCGCAAGTGCGATCCGCGCGAGGCCCTCCACCGTCCCTCCGATCGGGAAGGTTTATCACCAACACGTTGCTTATCACTTTTTGGGGACCCTTGGACTCCCCGAAGTCTCCATCGGAGATGAGGGGGTGGGAAGGGTCTAATCGATTCCAACGATTCTCGGCGTCGTAGATCGCGTCGCAGCGGGTAAATGGTCGATGTGGTCATCGACATTTTTATCGCAACATTGAATGCATTTTCACAGCGTGAAATTGCGTTCATACTTCAGAAAAGTTTGAGAAATTGTTTGAGGGAGTGGAAGCTATAAGGATGTATGGTGAATGGAATAACTCTTACGTTGGAAGAAGCCTATCATATTTTCATCCACTTGTTACATTTAATTTGTGACCCCTAACAGTGAGATGCCATAACTTCCGGACATTGTCACGGTTTACAAGGGAAAACCTTGAGCATAATCAATCAATATGATGTAAGGGATGCCTTTCACCTTTTCCTGATACATAGAAAAGAAGTGATTGAATCTCGGGTTAAAGCCATCGACATCGACTTCATTATTCGAATTTGCCAGTGAAGGAAACCAGTTCGTTGTTCTCATGTTTTCCTCAATCCCCCCCCACCCCGGGATGGAAGTGGATGAATAACGAGGGAAACCCCTAATAAGAGAATGATAGCAGGTTGTGGGAGATACAAGGCTAGATCGTGAAGGAAGGTTCAAATGAACTTCTCGAAGTCGCAGGTGGGTAGACGAGTGAGGAACCCTTACTGTCCTATCGCTTTCATCGATACCCATTACTGAGTTCAAGAGTGATGGGGAATTTCTGTATGAAAGATCACGATTCTGAGGAGAGAGACATTGAGGGTGACCAAGCAAGAAAAACACAATTAGTTTTCGGGTAGAGGCAGGTGATGATTTGGCCCCGTAAGTCCAACGTGGTTCCCTTAAGTGGGAGAACTAACAGAGGATTAGTGAAACTCCTTTCAAACCTTTTTTTTAATATAAAGTTAGGAGCTGAAGGTATGGTGGGCCCCGCTGTCATGTGGTGGACCGACACATGACTCTCGCCCAACAGGGTGAGATCCTCACGACATGAGGGCTGGTATAGAGCAAGACCCTCATGAAGCTAATGAATTAGCCCTGAGAAGGTGACTCATGGCTATGGGGGAGAAGTCAACCCGAGAGAGAGCTGTTTCACCCCCAGGATCTCTCCCTTGAGGAAAAAAATAGAAATCCCCAAATTAATTTCTCATTCCTTGATACGCCGGAATAATTCTTTCGTTGGTCTTAAATAAATCCAATCATAGTCACAAAACCCCACGGATCATAAATCTAGGTGGACTCGGCAAGAAGAATGAAATCTATAGGGTCCTAACCGTTTTACTTCGTGAGTCAGTAAGGTGTAATATTATTTAAGTCCATTTACATACTATCGGTAGGGTTAAGGACAGATGCCCCGAAGATCATAAGGCGTTTGCGGATCCAGCTGGCCGGAAGGGCCTTATCAGGTGTCCGCGTGCGAAAGTAAGAGCTGAGAGTCAGTAGGAGTGCGCGAAGGGAAGTTTGAGGGTGCATGCCAAGCAGATTAGAAAATCTTGTGTAAGGGAGTTTCAAACCTTTTCCTGTATGCGGTTATAATATGGAATTTGAGCTTGTTTATGACCTGGGCTCCATGACTCTGTCTCGATTATGGTATAGCAAGTGAGCAAGTGTCAACGTTTATTGATTGATATAATGAGACAAGGGGACACATATTAGGAGGTACAAAACACTCCTGTGAGGGATGATTCCAGGGAAAGAGGGTGGAGCATTTTTTGTTCTGAGCAAATGCAAGACCCACACTTCCATCTAGTGGCCAGGAGGAGAACTTCAACATTTTCCCCCCAAAACATTCAAGTGCAACTTTGGCACATTGGATCATCGCATCGGTCTTATATATTGGATCGATAATGGAATGGCAATATTAGAAAGCCAATATTTACCCAATATTGGCAATATTGGCAAAGGTACAGCCAATGTGCCCAATGTTGGTCCAGCATTGAGCCAATATATTTCACTTTCCCCCAACACATTTACGGATACAGGGATAAAGAGGAGGGGGGATTAAATTGATAGAAGCGCCTTTCTAGTGGAATTTCTGTACTTCCCACTGCATTAACAGATGTGCTGTCCATCACGCAAATGAAATCATTCGATGAAAAGTGAAGATTATCGACTATCGATTAAAAAACCTATATCGACTATGGAGGAAGAATCAAATCATCCTCTCATGGCGGTTCATCAAGAACCAGAAATCTTGTTCATTCTTCTTAATTCCTGTCCAGGGCATGAGTCACTTCTTGTTACGGACGCTAAACAATAGTCTGCTGCTGATGGCATAAGGAAATGCGATAGGAGCGAAGAGGCTGCATACACTGGAATACACAAAGATAACCTATGAGAAATCTTGAGTCTTTGGAGCACTGAAATGAAGCATTTATTAGCAACGGTCTGCTTTCGGAAGTGACCTTCCTCTAGGAAATGTCCAAGACACAGAGGGTACGATGAGTTTACTATTGGGGCCCTATAGGTCTAATAGAAGACCTATTGAATTACAAGACATTCCCATACAATTACTATTACGAAGTTCTGGACCTGGACATGCAGTAAACTCTGTTGGAGAAAGTCAGTTAGTTGGCCTTGTGCCACGTTTCCACTGCAAGAAGATGACGTCGATAAAGGTCGGAAAATGGGAAATAGAACATGATAACGAACGTGATGCTCCCCAGTGAGTGTTGTAGTAATCGCATTTCCAAGAAAACGTATTCAAAATACATAAATATCCTATTGAAAATGCAGGATTTTTTCAGAGTACTTGGAAAAAACCTGGCTATGTGCACGCGAAGTCGCCGCTATTTTCTTCGATCCATGACCATATGTTGCAATGGCTGAGCAGGCTATGGACCGCGTCGCAACAGGCCAAGTAGCATATGATTGGAAGAAAAAAATAAAAAGGATTCGGCTCGTGGAACATGAAGTCGATGGAGTCGATGCAGGCTCATGAATAATCCAAAAGGAAAATGTGGGAAGCTTCTGGTTCCTTCGTTAAGGCACGCATGAACACTGAAATCTCCAGCTTCAGTTCCTGCAACATAGAAGGGTATGAAGCCGCTTCTCCCGGCGGTTTCATTCCCTTCCATATCAGCACCGGGAGTTTACCAACATAGCGGGGTGACCTTAAGATCTAAAGCTTCACACGAAGTAGTAAATGGGTGTACAGAGGTTACTTACCGACTTCAAACCACCGATCACTTAACGAGGAAGATCCACAACCAATAATTTTTTTTTTCTGGTGGTGTACATTATATGGGTATTCTGTAATCATGAGGACCTGAACTGGATACAATACCGGTTATTATCAATTTGGACCCTGTGGCGGCACATAATATATCTGTAAATATCCATAAATGAATCCGGTTATGGAAGAGTAGAAGTCACACCCGACACATAAGAGTTGAACACAAGACCCAAGATACGAGAAATGGTGATAACTGATTCGGTCTTCCAACTTGTCAAGTGTAACAAAACGGCAGGAAAGAAGTACCACTCGAAAAACAATCTGTTAATGCACTTGCACGAAGCAACACACGCTGAAACATTTGGGTCTATTTCTTTTTCCGCTGGGGTACGGAGGAAGTGTCAAGGTTCCATGGATTAATGATGGCTCCAGAACCGTATGGTCCTTGCTTTTCCTTCCAAAAACCCTTACGTTTTCAAAGATCGTAATAGGACATGTTGACTTCGTAGCGGCGCTCTTTGCCGAAAAGAGAAGATATCATCCGTGAACAAAATTCGGCATGCGTCTTACTCTGTGATTTACAGGGTCCTTCATTTAGGGTTGTAGTACTGTGAAAACCAATTTTAAAGGTTTTCCCTTTCTTAAACCCCAATCCCAACCCCAACCTCAACCCACCCCCCAAGTCCCCTCTTCTCTACGGAACTCACTAAAGTTAGGCCTACCATTTTTCTCTCAAAAGAAACTCAATGTTCGACCTACGGACCAATTAGGCCCATAAGGATTAATCCCTGGTCTTCGAGACCCCTTATTGAGTACGTGTAACATTAGACCGATTGCAGGTAATTTTCGAATTTCATGGACATTTTCAGTGCTGTCGGGAAACATTATTCTTACCCAGAGTTCCTCGAACCGTCTGGACTCGTTCGAGAAGAAAATGCCTTTAGATAGCATGATGTACAAGCTACCCGACAACATGTTAATTTAGGGATGTCTGGATGAGATATCTCCGTATTCCATCACATCCATCGGCCACTGCAAACCACCGCTTCAATCTCAGCTCACCCAATGTATTCAGCAGAATAATGTCTCCTACAGTAAAAAAGAAAAGAGCCAGACAACGATACTAAGGCCGAAGGAGCCATGAACCTGACTGACCAAGTAGCTGATGGTACAAATCCCGTTTGCATCAATTTTTTCATTCCCACTCCATTTAAAACAAGAAGTTTTTTCACCCAATGGATTTGCCTTCTGCACGCTACGGTCCTAGGAAATTAGGAATCCATTTCATTCATCCGATTTTATTTGTAACATATACCATTATCGTCAAACTCTTTGAGTCAAACCATTCCTGTAATGCTATTTTTGCTTGTGAGAAGTTATTGCTGGAATTATGCTATCTGCTTTAAGCTAGAGTGGAGATGACTAATTTCGGCCTAAAATGTCCCTGATACTGTTCTTACAGTTGTATTGTGTCCTAATGCGATCAATTTAACTTGCCACAATTTTCACATAAGTATTGTCTAATTCGAGTACTACGTTTTACCTTTCTCTATTTGTTTGCTTGCCTGGGGAAACAAAGCCCTCGTATTACCTACTCCCCACATCGAAAAATATATAAGCCAAGGTTGAAATAATTCACGAGTGAGAAGTTTCCTAAAGTCCATTTCTCCCAGTACTACTTGTGTACTGTGCCGTGTCCGTGTCTATTTTTCCTTTCATGAAACATTTGTGAAAACGGAAACATTTATATTAATTCAATGTTTTTCTTGCGTGAATACATATTTACGTTCATCATTGTTTTCCCAGTTTTGAACGTGAAAAAGTCTCATTCGGGTAATGTGACCCAGGACTGGTGTCCGAAAAATTAGCCAGGGTTCTCGACCGAGGAGGAGTCGCCCCTGTCGCCTTCCGATTCGAACCCTCTTGACTATGGCATGTGGTCGAACCTCGAGTCTCTGGCCAATTCCGAGCCTCGCCGCAGTTTGGATCATCGGAGACAAGATTTGGTTCGGATTTGTGACGACATTTCCATGAATTTGGTGAGGAACAGCGCCAACAACTTCGAGAAGTTGAAGGCCATATTCAAGGCCAAAGGTGCTATCTCTTATCCCTTTGTGCTATCTCTTTGGACGCCAGACGAGGGGGGGGAATCTCTCTACTATTGGAATCTTCTCCAAATNCGTGGCCCTCAAATGGTTGTATCGCCCCACTGGAATTCTAGATTTCGAAGTGTGCTTCATCATTTACCCACATGTCTCCAATGAATGGCTGAAGTTTGGTGGCTAGTGAATTGCTCCTTCTAGGTGTTCCAATAATTTTTTTTTCTGGTGGTGTACATTATATGCGTATTCTGTAATCATGAGGACCTCAACTGGATAAAATACCGGTTATTATCAATTTGGACCCTGAGACGGCACAGAAAATATCTGTAAATATCCATAAATGAATCCGGTTATGGAAGAGTAGAAGTCACACCCGACACGTAAGAGTTGAACACAAGACCCAAGATACGAAAAATTTTGATAACTGATTCGGTCTTCCAACTTGTAGTCAAGTGTAACAAAACGGCAGGTAAGAAGTACCACTCGAAAAACAATCTGTTAATGCACTTGCACGAAGCAACACACGCTGAAACATTTGGGTCTATTTCTTTTTCCGCTGGGGTATGAAGGAAGTGTCAAGGTTCCATGGATTAATGATGGCTCCAGAACCGTATGCTCCTTGCTTTTCTTTCCAAAGACCCTTACGTTTTCAAAGATCGTAAAAGGACATATTGACTTCGTAGCGGCGCTCTCTGCCGAAAAGAAGATAACATCCGTGAACAAAATTCGGCATGCGTCTTACTCTGTGATTTACAGGGCCCTTCCTTTTGGGTTGTAGTACTGTGAAAACCAATTTCAAAGGTTTTCCCTTTCTTAAACCCCAATCCCAACCTCAACCTCAACCCACCCCTCAACTCCCCTCTTGTCTATGGAACTCACTAAAGTTAGGCCTAGGTCTCACCGACAGACTGTCTTCGGGTCAGGCATAGGCCTACCATTTTTCTCTCAAAAGAAACTCAATATTCGACCTACGGACCAATTAGGCCCATAAGGATTAATCCCTGGTCTTCGAGACCCCTTATTGAGGAAGTGTAACATTAGACCGATTGCAGGTAATTTTCGAATTTCATGGACCATTTCAGTGCGGTCGGGAAACATTAAGCTTACCCAGAGTTCCTCGAACCGTCTGGACTCGTTCGAGAAGAAAATGCCTTTAGATAGCATGATGTACAAGCTACCCGACAACATGTTAATTTAGGGATGTCTGGATGAGATATCTCCGTATTCCACCACATCCATCGGCCACTGCAAACCACCGCTTCAATCTCAGCTCACCCAATGTATTCAGCAGAATAATGTCTCCTACAGTAAAAAAGAAAAGAGCCAGACAACGATACTAAGGCCGAAGAAGCCATGAACCTGACTTACCAAGTAGCTCTTGGTACAAATCCCGTTTGCATCAATTTTTTCATTCCCACTCCATTTAAAACAAGAAGTTTTTTCACCCAATGGATTTGCCTTCTGCACGCTACGGTCCCCTGAAATTAGGAATCCATTTCATTCATCCGATTTTATTTGTAACATATACCATTATCGTCAAACTCTTTGAGTCAAACCATTCGTGTAATGCTATTTTTGCTTGTGAGAAGTTATTGCTGGGATTATGCTATGGGCTTTAAGCTAGAGTGCAGATGACTAATTTCGGCCTAAAATGTCCCTGATACTGTTGTTACAGTTGTATTGTGTCCTAAGGGGATCAATTTAACTTGCCATAATTTTCACATAAGTATTGTCTAATTCGAGTACTACGTTTTACCTTTCTCTATTTGTTTGCTTGCCTGGGGAAACAAAGTCCTCGTAATACCAACTCCCCACATCGAAAAATTTATAAGCCAAGGTTGAAATAATTCACGAGTGAGAAGTTTCCTAAAGTCCATTTCTCCCAGTACTACTTGTGTACTGTGCCGTGTCCGTGTCTATTTTTCCTTTCATGAAACATTTGTGAAAACGGAAACATTTATATTAATTCAATGTTTTTCTTGCGTGAATACATATTTACGTTCATCATTGTTTTCCCAGTTTTGAACGTGAAAAAGTCTCATTCGGGTAATGTGACCCAGGACTGGTGTCCGAAAAATTAGCCAGGGTTCTCGACCGAGGAGGAGTCGCCCCTGTCGCCTTCCGATTCGAACCCTCTTGACTATGGCATGTGGTCGAACCTCGAGTCTCTGGCCTATTCCGAGCCTCGCCGCAGTTTGGATCATCGGAGACAAGATTTGGTTCGGATTTGTGACGACATTTCGATGAATGTGGTGAGGAACAGTGCCAACAACTTCGAGAAGTTGAAGGCCATATTCAAGGCCAAAGGTGCTATCTCTTAAAAAATTGCACTTTCGTTTGTTACACTTGACCTGGACCACCCTGAATAATGACGTCATGAACGCGCCGTTCGCAGTACACGATATTTCAATGCAAAAGGCGACGCCATATGCACAAAACACACAGTCCATATGCTATCCAAAGAGGAACCACATTGGCCTTCAATTGCCCTTGTAGGCGATGATGGAGTGGACGTACCTCTCGGTTCTCTTCATCCACCTGATTCCCGGGGTGATCCCGATGGATCGAACCCTGGTATACCGGAAGGAATTCCCGGAAAAGAGATATAAAACAGTGGCAATGGAATACCATGGGCAAACTTTGGGACGTTGTGCTTTGAAATGTGTCTACGCTGATCCTCAAGCTGAATGTGAAGTTTTCAATTTTCGACAATCTGACCAATCCTGTCAGCTTATCGTCCCTGGAAATTACGAAATGGTCCCGGCCGAAGGCTATTTGGCCTACACACGCCGTGAGTCCCGTTGAATCTCTCGAGTCGCAGATGACCTTTCTGACTGAAGTGAGCGATTGTACTTTCCTATATGCATCACCCTCAGAATCTTAGTGCAGTTGTTTGCTCAGATATTTAAATTTTCCCACAACATTCTGGAATAGAGTAAAAAAAGATGATTTGAATAACTTGCGTATTTATTTTGTGGAATATCTTCCACAAAATAAATACACAAGGTTAACAATACATTAGGCCTCAGTCAGGCCTCATCGAATTGTGCTTGTATTGAGGGGACTACGATTATTTTGATGACACAAGCACATGTTACTTGTAAATACCCATGACCCACTCAACAAGTCTTACGACATCTTCATCACATGCAATGTGTGAAGAAAATATCGGAAAGGCCAGAGGTGCGAATTATTTAACACCCACCATTGTATGAATTAAGGCGAGGGCATCTAATCCAGTATATATGGACGATCGTGAGTAACTGCCAGGTTCAAGAAAATTCTAGCCAGGTTTTAGAAAAGATGACAGGCTGAAGCTTGGCACACTAATAGCTGTTAGATTGCTGACCTCAGAAAATTCCGTCTTCTGCGGTAGGGAACACGTTTCAGGGGAGGGGGTGGGGGGGGGGGTGTGGGTTGGGGACTGATTTCGTAGGCCTTGGCTTAACCCGGGGTATGATGCCTAGACTTCCACCACTCTCCTACTCTCTTCCTTCAAAGAAACGAGAACATGGGCAGCTGTTGGGCCGCTCAACCCGGTTGTGTTGCCGAATGGATAAAGAATTCCGACTTTGGGGGCACATTTCGAGAGGGAGAGATTTCGTAAGCCTTGGCGTAACTCTCGGATAGAGGCTCGGTTTAATACCACTATCGTACACTTCCTTCCTTCAACGAAACGGAGAGATGGATATATATGGGCGGCAATAGCATAATGACGTATTTTCTTGGACAAATGTATATAAACTAAGAAGAGTTCTAAAAGTACTTCTTAAGGAGTTCTTCCTTGCACTTCTTGTATTTAAACATAGATATGAATATAACTATAAAATCCCCATAGTCTACAAATACATATTGTATTAGAAACGCTGAAGTAATGAGCTCATGTGTCTGCTACAATATGTTTTTGGACATTTATAAGTAAAGGAGAGTGCGACGACCACAGGTTTGAGTTGAATGCAAGATAGGAACACTCAGTGACACCATGAACTTTTACCTTGTGATCCTCATGCTGGAAATCATTTGACGTCATTATGAACATTTTCGAAGAAACTTTATTTTTAGGTGCCAGAGGCGAAGGTGCGAGATTTGCAAAACCCGGTAGGGGTTTGGAGTTAAAGCTTCTTTAGGGGTATGCTTCGAAAAATGAAGCTTTAAATGCATTAGTAATTTCCTTTGATCATAATGTGCCGAAGTCGCGACCTTGCTAGTATGAAACACAGCAGGACTTGCATGATATCATTTCCTACGGATCCTTACTTTAGTTATTGCTTGTGTACCCCGCTGTAAACGTTTCAGTATGCGCATGAGTCACCTTAACATCAGGCCCCTGGATCTCTGATCCGATGCCTTCAACTGACGATTTGGACGATACCATTAAAAGACGTTGATGCCTGAAAACCAGCGTAAATGAGATATTGCAATATGGCACGAAATGGGGGCGTCAGGAATGGTGATGAAAGACGAAGATTTTGAGTATTTAGCATTTACGAGCCCAACGGTAAAAAGCGATCAAGACGATTCGTAGGCAAATTCTAGTATCCTATATATGAATAAAAACCCACGTGAAACTGCCTGTCCCTCAGAATCTGAAAAGGTGTCATTCTTTCTCACCCAAGAGCCTAAAAGCATCCGGACACCCAGTACCACGTTTACAAAATTTCCTCAAAAAAATACGTTCTTCCACCCTGTAGTTTCATGCGCGAGTGCGCATCCAATGATGAAAAACGTGAACGTGACGTACGAGGGATGGGATGGAGATTACCCGGCGCCATCGGGTGCGAGCGTCGTCTATACCTGCCCGCATGCCGCGAAGTTCACAGATGGTTCGATCAGACATCATGCCACCTGCTCTGCTCTCCTCCAAACATCCTGGAAGACTTCCTTCAACGGCAAGCATGTCCGATGCCAAAGTGAGTCGTTTCAGCCTCATCAACCACACACTACTAAATAATTTTAATTCAACCACATTCAATGTACTTCCTTGACTGATCGTTTATCAAATGTCATGTTGACGTAATGGAGACGAAAAGAGAATTGATGCGATTATCATGTTTTATGATATTTGAAACTTGTATCTGACAACAGGCGTTACCGATTAATGAGTGGATTTCCTTAGCTGGTTTTGCCCATCAGAAGGGAGCGTGAGCTCATTAGGATTATACTCGGACATCGTTTAGCGAGCCACACTCCTTGCCCTTGATGCGAGACCATATTGGGGTTTATCTGCTTTCTTGGACGCTAGAGGTCCTTTTAGAAGTCTGTTGTCATTAGGAAGAAGGTTAAAATTAATGAGATTGCAATGAGGAATGGTCAGGACAGTGCACGAAATGTCGCAACGTCTGGGCACGAGGGAACATTTTAAAATGACCCCATGCCATGCATCAGACTTCTTGGGAACGTTGCGTTGTCACATTCAAACGAAATTGCTAAATTATCTTCATCTCGTTGCATGTTTCACATGAAAAGTGTTTTTTTTTAATGCTATTTGCATGAAATATCATCGCAAAATCTGTATTTAGTGCATTTCACTTATTGTCCTCGATCATCTTTGTCTTAAAATTTTTGGAGCGTCGGTGTGTAATTCCTAGAGGGGATAGCTTATCCCGAATGCCGACTGACGAAGATGGGGAAGGAATACATCGGGACGGTGAACACGACAAAGACCGGAAAACCCTGCCTTAGATGGAATTCCCCTGAGAGTACATCATTCAAGACCAAAAGAAATGGTTTCGATGTAAACATAATATACGAAGAGCACTTCCTGAACCAGGACCCATCTTCCCATGGGAATTTCTGCCGGAACCCGACGTCGATCGCAGAGCCCTGGTGCTTCGTCGATGACGGCTCGAATTGGGAACTGTGCGAAATTCCATTTTGCCTTGATCTGAGTGAGTTCCTAACTGATAAGGAATTATGTTTAATAACAGAATAACATATCTGAAATTCCAAAGAAAACCAGGTTTGTGCTCCTTTCGCAATTTACGAGTTATTTTTCAATACTTCTGTCGCTACGATAGCAGTTTTTCACCATTTGTTTCCAAATTCGTCCAACTACAGCCATCTGAAAGGAATTTAGATTTTGCTATGAAATGGAGGCTAGATGTTCTATTTTACCTCCACCAGTTCTACATCCCTTGTGGGAAAAATGTGTGTTTAGAGCTGTGGGGATACATATATTTGCCTTCCAACATGGGCATTCACTGTTCCATAGCAGTTTTCATGAAATCCTGAGGAAGAAGTCGAACGATTATCTTCAAATGGTATTTTCATCCATTCTGTCTGAAAACGGTACGAGTCCACGGAAGTTGCGCTTCCAAAGTCAGATCAATCTCACCTATCCATCCGTGGGGAGAGTCTAATCCTCAACTAAAAAAATACCTGGGCATAGGATTCAACCAACGCTGTGAATATATATCGTTCAGGTCACCTATGAAATAATCTATGTTCTTCCTGACTAGCATGCCTAAAGCTTGGTTGCGAACATACTTAAGTCTTGTAGATTTTCCCATCATTTCAATATTTACCAATCCTTGGACTTGAATAGGAATTTTCAGGAAACTTAGGATTGAAAATAGCATTGTAAGCAATGCAACGAACCGCCTTTTTGGGGCTTTAAAAGGGGGAACATGAATCGGAAAGAGATTAGTCAAGGAGTTTGGTGATGGAAGTTTGGGTCAGTGGAGAAAGGAGGGGGAGGGTGGGTTCTTGAGACACGCGGGACTTCTCTGGAAGCATTCTACTATATGTGCGTTCATTTCATGAATTGCTGGCACGGGTTCTTCTCGGATGATCACTTCAATTGAGTAGAGGAAAATCTTATCTATGCCTCCTCTGCTCATATGGTATATTGGTGATGAGCCAGGCACATAACTGACAGAAATCGGGAAATGTTAATCGCCTTACCTCGCAATACCGCCGAAACACCTGTCTATTGGACCTTTTGCCATTAAATTATTTCGTTCACCTCTTGAATCCAGTCAGTTTTCTCAGTTTAATTTGTTTTCGCTATTATGCCCTATTTGAGTCATTCACAAGGCATCGAAATTTTTAATATGACTGGATTTTGATGCTGACTCTTGCAAGGTCAGAGGTAAATCTCGAATCTGGACTATGGGTGAAATCAGGGCAATTTGTTTTCGGTCTCTTTCACCTCATGTTGAAAGTATCTCTTATTTCAATGCCATTCCTTTCCCTGATGCTTGATGAATCTCAGGTTCTACAGCAGACTCAAAGTTGGAGCAAACATCAACCCAGTCAGTGGCGTCTTTATCGTCCAATATTTCGCAGTCATTATGCGTGTTATATGCAGTATATTGCCGTCTGCCACTATTGTGCGTCCATTAGCTTCAATATGAGGAAATAAAAGAAAAGCAGTATTTAGAGGCCAGTGGAAGTTTTCTTGACTTCATTTCGCAGACCAGCAATTTTGACACATAATTCAAATGATCAAATATTGCAATAAAATCGTTTTTACATCTATCTCTCCCTTTTGTCGCAGTCATGCCGTCGTGGATGGTAAAATGAAAACAATCATGTACCTGCTACGAGATAGAAGAAAAAAGAGGAAAGCAGAAATTTACAAGTTTTCAACTTTAAATCCTCCGATTTGAACCTCTGCCAACAATTTCTTATTATGTTAAATTCCATCGGCACTTCGAATCCATGCGGATATGATATTGGGTGCAGTGATTTGATGACATTCTCCCGAACGAGTGAAAGAATGCCCGTTTCACATGTAAATCAATACATCCTAGATGTCAAGAGATTGCGTTTATCCCTATATTGTATGGGGTTGCCTTTTTCAGGGCCACCAGATTGCAAGATGACTCAAAAGGGGGCGGAATATATCGGAACAAAAAGCAAAACTATTTCGGGCTCTCCGTGTCTGCCATGGATCGGTCTCCAAAGCCCGATTTCGGTAGAAATGTTTGCTCTGAGGAAGCTGGTATTCCCTGATTCGCTCACGAAAGATCACAATTTCTGCCGGAACCCGACCGGGAAGCCAGGTGGCCCGTGGTGCAAAATTCTCGGTCCCACGGGCTCGACGGACGGTTGGGAATACTGCGACGTGCGTTCCTGCGCCGTGGAAGAAACGGAGGAGGCGTGTGAGGCGGAGGGCCGATGTCAGTCGGGTGAGCTTATGGCTTTAAGAGGTGGCTATGAATTAGTATCAGGAATGTCGATACCGAATGATGAGTTCTTCATGCGACAACTTTCAGTTCCGTTTTCCAAAAAATGATTCGATTTTGGCCTCGTTCGTCCTTTTTCGTCTTAGACTGAGGCGCTATGGAAAAAATTCTAACACGTTCCCAAGTCTAATTCCATTTCGTTTGAGGATTCCTACAATTAAGTGAATGTTCTGAAATGCATGTATCTATGTTATGCATTCCACATAAATACATTTTTAGACTTTTTCTCCATTTGGTTTAGTCATAAAAAATTTAAAGGTGCCATTGAAATACTTTTTTTTTCCTTGGTTGTTGTATTCTTCACACCACAAATGGGTAACCAGTACATTCGATTGCTTTTGTCCATGTCCATCTTGCGAGTAGTGATCATGTCGTTGTCTGAAGCTATCGTTCCAGCAAAGAAGCGGTTTCCCCCGATTGTAAGTGCGCACTAACTCTATATAAATGCGCGATTCCGCAATGAATACCGCAGTTACGAGGTACCTCGTAGATTCTATCGTGCCGTTCCGAAGCCGTCCCATCGTTTAGTGAGTCTCCGAGGACGAGCGGGAATTTATAGATATGTTACTTGCGCTTTAAATGCTTTTGCGGAGAAAATTACAAGTACCATATTAATGTCCAACAAATGGGTGAACCAAAAAACTAGACATTTTCACGGTTTTTCTGATATAAACATTCTAATAGCGGTGATATATATTATTTGCATTTGGCATTTTTTGATCTGTAAGTCGATAGTTTATGATCTTTATTCTCTATGAAATCTTTTTTCCCTCATGATGTGAATTTTTCTCGATTTTTCTCGCATTCGAGCGCCTTCTAAAAACATGAGGACTTCGACAGGAGACGGAGTTGAGGCATCCCGCATGTATCCGGAATGCCGAATGACGCCGATGGGAAAGGAATACAGAGGAACCCATAGCCAGACGGAAACTGGAGAGAAATGCCTGCCTTGGATGGATTTTTTCATTGAGGGATCTCTCCCGGATGTCCTCGTCTCTCATCTCCCTTACCACGAACGCCTAGCAGTACCAAACGATATGACAGAGGCCATATATGACTTCATCAAAAACCAGGACCTGAACTATTGCCGGAATCCTTCGAGGGCTGAGCGGCCATGGTGCTTTATAAGAAATGGTTCCAGCTGGGAATACTGTGATATCCCCTTATGTCACAGCCCTAAAGGTCTCGGAGTCTTTGTCTTTCGAGGGTCTCACCATTCATAATGTGACTATTACGATATTTTTATGGTCAACATGTAAGGGCAAAGCCTAATCAGATGATAACTTTGAGTATGACGTGAGGTGACGCGAGTATTGAAATGAGAATTATTGTAGCGGAATCGCTTAGGAATTTTAAGCGTTATTGTATCAAGAAAATGTTGTTCCACTGGGAAATTACTTTGAGTCGAGTATTCACTCAGTTGAGGTTCAAGATGAAAATAAAATCGGGATGTTCACGAGTTCCCATACTTAAATGTATGGTTTACCCCCAAACATGGATATTTCTCATAATGGACTAATTCCTTGTTCTGTTGACCCTCAGAGCCTCTGGAATGCAGATTGACTGATGAGGGATTGGAGTATGCAGAGTTGAAGAACGCGGATGCGGATGGCAGGATGTGTCAACCCTGGTTTAGTAGGTCAAACAACAAGCGATTTTCTCTCCTGAATTTGCTGGCATTACCCGACCAAAGCGTGGACAGTAGTCACAACTACTGTCGCAATCCTAATGTGGACCGCGGCGGTCCCTGGTGTTTCACTGAAGAGGGAACTGGCGAAGGCTGGCGACAGTGCGGGATCCTCTTCTGCTTTGAAGAGTATGAGCGTTCCGCTCTCGACGGTATGCTTTGCGGCTACTTCATATTGATGTCATACTGATGTATATGGAAACGCTCTGGCTAGCTCGGCGACCCATGCCCTCAAACAGTACAACATACGACAAAAAATACGAGTACATCTAATACAGGGAGACCGGAAAGTTCGGAGACTTGTGAATTTTTTTCAGGATTTTTTTTTTAAGTGTGAGGCTTTATTTCTTCCACGAGTCTAGCTAAATTTTTTTGCATCGCAAATTTGACTCCTCCCGGTCTAGATATGGCATCGAAACCCAGTCGAGAAGCTGTGATTCACATGTTTCAGCAAGGTCATTCACCTGTAAAGATCATCAAGGAGCTGTTACTGCCACGATCCACTGTGGACAAAGCCATTGCCCGCTACAAAGAACTTGGTACAACTCAGGATCGACCCAGAAGTGGCCGTCCCAGTGTCTTCAAGGATCCTGCTCTTCGAAAGCGTATCAAACAGCTTCTTGATCGAAACCCGGAACGGAAGTGCCGATGTCTTGCAAAGCACTTGAAGATCAAGCGCGAAACTCTGCGTTCCTATCTTAGAAAGAAGTTGGGCATTTTCACTTTAACACGTTGACGACCAGCCTATTTTTGCTTGTCCGCCGCGTGGGACCACGCGCATTTTTTTTTGTAAAAAAATGCGTCCTGCCATCAGGAGGCATGGTCCCAGAAAACATTTTTTTTTGCCGAGTTTTTTAAAAAATTTTTGGAATTTGTTATCAGTAATTACGAAATCATAATCTTCTGGAACGTTCTCAACAGTTCCAGAGGGTATTCATGGAAAAAAAATCTGCATCCTGGCATCAGAACGCATTGTCGCCAATGTGTTAAAAAAAAAGAGTAGTTCAGGTGCTTACGAAGAACAAGGAATTCGCAAAAACATGACTGCTGACGCACTAAGCTCAAATGTCAAGCGTCAAATTTCCTAAATATTTTTTAGGTTCACATTTATTGGGGATGTAATGTTTTCGAGTAATTGCTCATATCCCACCGAATCGGGCTTAAAGAGAAAAGTAGCTGCCGCCCGTATAATGAGCGTGATGTTGATTTAAGGAAAAATTCAACTTTTGTTGTGCGTCTCTCCACAGCACAGCTTTTGGGTGGGTCGCTTTTACAAATACATTTTTTTCTGCCAGCAAAAAGGAGAAACATAACAGGTTGAAACTGGGTGTCATGGAGATCCCTGAGCCTTCATTTCAAAGGAAAAATAATATTCGTTAAAACCCATTTGGCCACTCTTTTTTAGTGCAATTTTTTTTTGATCCAACGAAACAGAGGCAGAAAATTTAAAATTCCCTCATAAGTACCTGTTTGACGGCTGAGTACAGGAAAAATCCTGCTTTTGAAATAAGTCTCCTTATCATAGATAGGAGGGCATTATTTCAAAATGTATTCTCCACCCTTACAAAAAGGGACACAAGAAAAGATTTTAAGTTGTGCACACTAGAAATTATTTAAGTAGTGATTTTGATAAAAATCAAGACTTTCGTCCCCATAAGTCACGTATTTCAATAGGGACGTACTTTAAATACGTGTTTGTCATTTCCCAAAGAATAAATGAATTAACCACTATTAAAGGTAATGGAGCGTCGAAAGCCCGACTATAGCGAGTTTGTTTACCCGAAGGGCAAACAAACTCGCTAGTTATAATATGGAACGACAAAGGGCTGCCTCGTGCCCGCCTTTACGCCGGACTGCCCTGGGAAGTCGCCCATACCTCAATGCCCTGATCTCACTCAAAAATGCAAAAACAGTTGATTGTAGTCAAGCCAAGCAGAACTCTCTGTACTGCGATTTATGTTCCCAGAATACACCGATATATTGAAATTGCGTGCATTGTTATAATAAGCTTAGAATCCAGACTGTCGTTTATTAGCATTTAACAGACTGATATTAGGAAAGGCATGTTTGGGTAGCATGAGTGACCTAGACTATCAAGGAAAGTTTGTACGGTCACTGGAGACCCTTGGCGACCCAAATTTGGGTCGCGACCCCGCGACTAAGAACAATTGACTTAGAGCGTGATGGTGAACATGTTTGACACGTCCATGTGTGCCAAGCGTACGGAGGTCAATGCGTAATAATTTGTACACTGCATTCATTGGTGATTGTCGATAAGATGTTTGCAACCTTCTCCTATCTAGTGTATGTAGTGCTATAGGTGGCACAATTTTTCATTTTCGGTGACCCTCTTTTTGGTCCAGCCATTATTAAAGCCATTATTAAAGCGAAGGAAAACGTCAGTAAAGAAGGGGAAATCATTGCACCTCCTTCCATGTTTTGCATTTGCAAGAGATTTGTCGTCAAATACCATTAAAGGGCTGCAATAGGTAACAATTATGATTGGGCTTGATGAGAAAAATCTTGACAGAAAAAGCAATATCTGGCACGATCCTTCCCTCTGGGTGGAAGGACATGGTTGGACAGGTTAAACGAGGGGGGAAAAAACCCTAACAAAAGAATCAATGTGGAAAAGTTTATCGACGCTTGACTAGCAGTTAAGGGTGGAGGACATCTCATCAAGACTTGGCCATAACCGAAATTTAGCATCTTTGCAAGCGTCTAGTGTGAAACCCAATCCTGGTAACAAGCCAACCGCTCACGGACAGAGAGAGACTGACAGGCAAGACAGGCATAAAAGTGGACTCCACCATTTAAGAAAGAGGCCCCTGATAAGTATCATTAGGTTGCCAGATATACCTATTTGAGTTAGTATGCGACTTTATGTTTTTTCAACCTACAGACCACAATCGGCACTGGCACCGGCCGATAGTTATGAGACCAAAATTTTGTTGGCCTCCAGTCAAATGTGACACTCGGTACAGTCGTGTTACATTCCTGATATTCGTGTTCACACTATATTTTGGTGATTATTTTGCGTGTGAATGAAGCAGCAATTGTGCCAGTGTCATGTATCCTACATAATTAGCATGATCCTATGGAGTAAAAACTGTGTCTAATCCTTTGGAAAACGATATCTCGAAAACTTAGAGCGCACCAGGCAGGCAAATGATTGCCTTAGGTGATTTGACTTTCTCGGGTGAAATACGACAGGGAAACGGGCGGATGGATACCCGGAGTGCTTGCAGACCGCGATGGGAAAGGAATACGCGGGGACGACGAGGACGACGGAATCCGGGAAGCCCTGTCTCCGATGGGATTCTCGGCCCTATGGAACACCTGAGGACTTCGACCCGAATATACGCTATGAAGATCATTTCCGATTCGGCAATGCCACATTGCATCAGGATTTCTGCAGGAACCCGGCGTTGAAGAAGCAACCATGGTGCTTCGTCGCCGACCCAGCCATCAAATGGGAATTCTGCGAAATCCCACCCTGCCCCAACCGCCCAAGTGAGCTCGTCCTTACCAATAAGCAAATGTTCCATGTTTCAAAGGGGTCATGCGATTGAAAAGGAGCGATACTCACTGTAGATACACTTTTAGGGCTCGAAAAAAGATTGTTGACAGTAAAAAAAAAGTAATGTCAATCTATGCGTGAAGAGACAAAAATGACTACAATGAATTGCATAACTTTACCAGAGATAATGAGCTAGTAACCGGTTGTTGATCGCATGCATTCTAAAATTCTATTCATGATTACTCACATATTAAGTTTCGAAAAGTCTTCTTTTCAGCGCTACAAACTTCTCAGTCTGAATAGAAAATTTACTCCTCCAAGAGAACCGCAAGAAATGTTATTTTTTCCTTGAATGTCAATTCAAGTCTTACAGGCTACTTTTTCGCAAGGAAGATCGCGCGTCCCCAACAGGACATGAGTCCCGTGGGATGACACATAATATACTGTATTGACTCAATCAACGGAAGGTGTACCTTAATGGGTCCAATATTGTGCTCATCTGGCATGTCTGTGATTACTGGATCGCAGTATGCACATATTCTAATCTCTTCCTTGGAAAGGTATAGGTTTTCTGCATCCTAATTGCTCTTTCCATCAGACAAGATGGAATGCAAATGGACGTGGAAGGGAGAGGAGTATGCAGGAACTGAAAATCGAGCGGCATCAGGGCGTTCGTGTCTGCCTTGGAGGAAATCTGAACTGCTGGGGCTCCATTGGCCGAGGTTCCCGGAGGACGTGAGAAGCAAAGATCATAACTTCTGTCGCAATCCGACTGGGGATAAGAACGGGACCTTTTGTCTTGTTGAAACAGGCACATTGAACTTGAATGAATTTGAAACATGTGACATCCCTTTCTGCCCTTTCCACTACCTCTACTAACCCCTTCATTGGCTTGTTTTCAGACACAAAGTCTTGGGCTGGTCTGACTTTCATTTATGAATTTTTATGGTTTTTTTGTGTGATATTTTTCAAAACAGTCCTTGATACGATGGGGAGATTTCCACAATTCACAAATTCCACCAAGTCTCATTCATGCCTGAGTAGATCTTGCATATTCTAGTAGGGAACTTATTGCACTGTATCGGAGAAATTTGTGCTGGGGTTTATCGGTATGGCTCACTTTTCCTTGGCCTCCCTCCTGATGATCTGTGTGTCTTGTGAATTCCAAGTGTTTCCCTAACAATCTTCATCCGGAATTCCAATATTTTCATTCTTTTCTAATTTATTGCATTGTAAAGCACTGAATCATTAAGAACACTAATGTCCATGAAGTGCACACGAATTTGTATCATTACCAACGATCAGTTTCATCTATGCATAATTCAGCTTGGTTTGTTGATAGAGCTCGTCTACTCCACCCATATTTCATTTGTAATTTACAACCATTAACGCTTTTTGTATTGGATCATTGGTTTTCCTGTCTACTTTACCTGTTTCCATAACTTCAGTAGAATCCATTTTGTGAGCATTTACACATCCTATTTATCGTGCAATTTCATTG
Source organism: Darwinula stevensoni (assembly GCA_905338385.1). Taxonomy (NCBI): domain Eukaryota; kingdom Metazoa; phylum Arthropoda; class Ostracoda; order Podocopida; family Darwinulidae; genus Darwinula; species Darwinula stevensoni. Next base: position 24,557 of record CAJPEV010000483.1, read on the forward strand.
TCAGCAAGCCCTTCCTACGAGGATGGTCAGTGCCAGTAACTCCAAAGTCCTTTTCATACAGTTCTCTTTACAGCTCGGGACTAGCGAACTACATATCTACATACCTGTATCCCTTTCCAAGTATGTCATCTCTGTCGGCTAACTTGTTCCCAGCCATGTCCTTCTTCCTTCTTCCCGGTGTGCACACAAAAATCAATTGCATACTCTCTTTCCACCTCGCAAAGCATGAACATTTTGCTCTTTTCTTAGAAATATACAGTTGCATTACAAGTATATATTTCTAAAGCATAAGGCTTCATCTACACTACAGTAATGTCTTACCTTGCAAAGTAAGATGTCGTGAAAATCTATCTATATGTCCCATAAACATCGCGAGAGAGAGGGAAATTTGAACGACGAGACCAGCTCGTCCTCACCAGTGTAGGAGAATGCCTCGTCGTTGTAGGGCAATGGAAATGTTCTGATGTCTATGAATTGCTAGTTGCATTCAGTTGTCCATGTTCGATAAAAGCTTTCCTTTTCTGTCATGTCTGCTTCACCTGACCAAACTGCAAACACGATAGCTCCAGCTTTTGCTGTCAAATTGTTTCATATTTATTTTCCTGATTATCATTTCTGGTGGATAATTTTTTATTTTGCTTTTTTCACCGTCCTATTCTCCTACTCTCTACGGCCATCAATGGGATAAGGACGGAGTGACGGGCAAGCATCGAATCAAAACTTGTCGTATTTGGTTTAAGAATTCTTAGGAATGACTTCATAAAGGCGTCATGCCGTACAGAGAAAAGCACTAAGCATTCCGGGAATAAACGCTTCTCTCAGTGAAGCAGCGCGTTCTCATGACTTCGAAATTCTTCTGGGGTGTTTAGGCTGTTATCTCTTTGGTTTTGGTAATTGAATAATTTTAGGGGAACATTCCACATCTTCCTTTTTTCAAGGTACAAATCAGAACATTTCGAAATGGCATGCAAACCAAGTGAAGGCTTTTTCTTCAGTTATTGTCAAATTACATGATGCTGAACACTGACGTGATTCTCTCTTTCGGAAAGAGTCTCACATCAAGAGCCTCGTGACGTCCTGGAGACATCCTCAGTCGAATGCTTTGTCCAATCTCATATGGAACACATTTGTATCTACAAGAGAAGTTCAAATTGCATGCCCTGGAGACCGAAACATATGCCGACGCGATAGAGGAACGATTTCCTTACGCAATGGAGGGTGCAGGTGTGAGAGGTCCACTTTCATTGCACATATTGCGTGAACGTTGCGTATTAACCAAAATGTGGTCATAACATATGAGACATCTTGAACATCTCGAAAGTGACGTTCTTTAGACAGTCTATGGTTGCACGTACTAAAGCAGCACGGTCGATATCACAAATTACTCATGGACAGCACAACTCCGTTTCAATCTCAGCTCATCCCGTGAATTCAGCGCAATAATGTCAATGTCAGACAACGATTCTAAGGCCGAAGAAGTCATGAATCTGATGTAAATCCGACACAATGCACGGCAACATGGGGGATGGGTTCGGAGTTAGCACTCTAAGTCTAAATGAAAGACAGCTAGTTTCATTTTTAATGGCGAAAGGGCGCTTCAAAAGCTACAAAAACACACTTTTCATGATGTATAAGTCAATATTTTAATATTAGTTTGTCTTTTTCCTTCAACCCCCCCCCCCTCAGGAGTGGCTACCCAGGGGATAGTGAGGGAGGGGGGGGGGGAATCGGAATGGAATTCACATGTTCATTAAGCGAGACTATTCCGTATCTTCGGCAACCACGGCGAGTTGGGACTTTAAATTTACCGCAGCGATTCCTTGTTACGAGGTCATGAATCTTGCCTAATATCGTTCTTCTAAATGCACCCTGCGAGGAGTACGAAGAGATTGAATTTTGTGTCTGGGAGGGGTTGAAGAAGGGGAATGGATGCCTCCGCGACTATTTATTTCGACTTATGGCGTATGTCCCATTCACGGAAAGAAAAAGATTGTAGGCCTACCGTTATGTAGATTATAGATATTTGACTGCATTTGACGTGCGAATACTGATTACATCATTCTCATTTAGAACATAATGGAATGACTTGCATTTCAAATCACAATACGGACCCGTGGAAGACTTTTCACGACCTAGGCCATTGGTACGATACTGCCCGGCCTGCGAAGTCCTCTTCAACAAATGCGTTTTTTGGAAAAGGGTAAAAATTTTGAACCTAAAGTGACCCCCTCTTTGGTTCCAATAAATATTTCTTTCTTCACTTACAAAGAGTTTAATTTTGAGAACTTATTTTATTTCCGGGCTTTCTTCCAACATGAAAAATTATTATATTTGTGTTGAAAATGATTCTTTCCAACGCCCTTTTCCTCACCACAAATTCATAACATTTGCTGACATTGTGGTTCTAAACATACGCAATCTTCCACAGAGCTGTCGAAAACACAGAGGCTGAGAGATCTCTTACATGTTTCTACGAGGAATGAAATTTCCGTGTTGTGTATTCTCTGCTTCTTGAAAGTGTTTCCCGATCGGGTGGAATGCTCCTGTATCTGCTCCAAAATGACTTCCCTATAGGCCTCACGGGCGTCAGATAAAATTTGCATAGAGTTGTCTTGGTCACTGCAAGTGGCACAGACAAGTATTTTTGCCGATGGAGGTTAAGCGGAACGGTGGTGGGCTTACTACTCCTCGCCGAGGGGGGGGGGGAGGTGGATGCAGTTAAAAAGGAGTTAGGGGGCTTGAACCAAGCTTTGGGGACTGAACTCCCCCCCCCCCCCAGCCCCCCTCGCTACGCCACTGGTCACTGGTACGGGTGTTAGATAGTGGGAAGAAGCGTTCCCCGAGCAATGGGAAGGTGAAAAGTTTGACATACGTGATGGTACGAGTTCAGCCTTCACCACTTGGGTTCTTTAAATCTCCCACTTATCGAGACGTAAGTACCTATTGCTTAGGGGTCTCCCTTTCCCCATGACGGAGTTTGCACTCGGAAAAAATAAACCCAGACTTGCTTGGTTTCGAACCCGGGTCCCCTGACGTGGGAGCCAATAAACCTACCAACCGAGCCACTCCGCAACCACTTCTCCTAAAAAACGTCGCAAAGATGGGCTTTCCTAAACTCGTTTCCCGCACACGTTAATGAAGCGCCTATTTGCCCATGTGTGATTCCATGCCATTCCTAGGATTACAACGGGAGAGGGGCATTCTATGCATACCCCTCGCTCCCTACTAAGGGGGTTCGATACGGACGTTTCCTTAGGGACGTGTGAAACGTCTCCGCGTATTACCACTTAGAGCCCCATCCTTCCTGGCGAAAGGATGACTTCATTGCCGGTATGAGATCTCCGCTCATATACTTATCGGGATTCTGACCCCTTTATCGATCGTAACCCCGTCCTCTTATCCATAGGCACTCACAAGTAGAGTGATTCCCGAGGGTGAAAACGGCGGGATTTCACCTATACAGCACAGGAGCGCTTAATCTTGGGTCGAAAAGACAACGTCGGCGGCATCGTAACCATCCCATTTCTGTATATTCGTATTTTTCACATGTAGTCTTGCATGAAAAGTGATGGAGATGGACTTCAGGGACGATACGCACAGGGTCGCTATCGATCCTGGATACGAGTGCCACTCGTTAAAAATCCCTTTCGTAGGCGTGAATAATCCGTGAATAGGAGACAAAGGGCGACTACGAGGTGCACGGCGGAGGTTTTCCTGTGTCTTGGCAGGGCGTGCTGAAAAAAATTCAGTAGGGCTGCCATAATAATTTCTGCTTCTTTACTCTGCCGATGCGCACTTAACTATTCCAGATTTATAGCCGAGAATGCCCTCAAATTATAGGCTTAAAACAAACCGGCAGTCATGGCGTGAAGATTCCATGAATAAAGCGACTGATACGCTTTCCAAAGGAGATAGTGCACTCAAAGTAGCTGCCAAAACCTGCAGCATGCCCAAATCAACGCGAGTGAATGAAAAAAGAAAATAAACATGCAGTTGGAAGTTGAAAGAGACTGGGACTGCCAACATTCCCCGTTGAATTAGTGCAGAAAATTGTTTACTATATTGCAAACACGGAGAGTATGCTTTATGGACAATGGACTTGTGGTGTTCGTAATCTTGTCTACCAACCTGCTGGAAAAACGGCATGCTTTGGCATGCCGGTTGCATTCCAATTCACCCCAGTGGTGTATCCCATGTTACCAACATTGGGTAAAATGGGAAACTGCTTGAGAAAAATATGTGAGCCCCTTGTTACCCCACCTTCCCCCAACGGAAGTAATGTTTCTATCCCAAACCCAAAGTTCCAAAATGAAGGAACTCTCTTCGGAAATCTCGAGCTTCGATCTTTTCTGCGTGTTGGCTCCAGCTTCACTCTGCAGTTGTTTTTCTCATCGCTCGCACTGCTCTCGTTTATGGAGAAAATCTCCGGGAAATGGCTGAACAGGATAAGTTGCGTGGGAATATGAGAAAATCCTCGTCGTTCAACTCGGTCGGCTGTTATATACTTTTTGAATTTGGATCTTGTTTCTTTTCGACACTGAATGTTCGACCTGTGAGAGCGACATCAAATATTAAAAAGGAGGGGAAACTTATTTACCTTTGCAGTCGTGAAGCCCGGAACACCTGCGTCGGGGGAACCCACGCTTTTTCCCTCCTTTCCTCGAGCGTGACGTCACGGTATCGCGGGAGATTATTTGGAAACCGGCTCGATCCAGCGTCGAAGGTGGCCCGATTCGTCTCGGGTTCCAATTGGGGGAGACGCAGCAAACTTCGACCGGATTGGTTGGAATGGACCATGTGATCTGCCTCGAGGAGAGTGAGGAAAATGGGAAGAGAACGGAAGACGAACCTCGAGTCCACAGCGATGGAACGCGTCGGCAGGGTCCACTCGGTCCACTCGGTCCTCTTGCTCCTCTTCTCCCTCCTCCTGCTGCAGTCGACAAGCGGCTTCACCACGTATTACCTCGTCCACCCAGGCCAAAGATACGGGAACGTCTCCCGTCGGGTCCCCACCCGGCACACGGGCGACTGCAGCCTCGTCTGCTCCAGCCAGCGCCCGACGCCCTGCCGGGCCTACAACTACCGAGTCTCCGACAGATCCTGCGAGCTGATCCTCGGCGACGTGAGCCCCCTCGTCCCCTCCGACGGATATCAGGCCTTCGTCCAGAGTCAGTTCATTTTCTCGTGCTTCGATGCGGTTCGCGGCTCGATCCGTCGCCGAACCTGCAGTTTCTCACGGAACGTGAATTGATTAATTTGGATCGATTGAAGCGCCTTGAACAACCTTAATTTATTGTTTCCGCCAGTCCATGAAACTGATGATAATTTTACAAAAGTGATTAGTAGCGCCTACTGGTTATTATTCCAGTAAGCGCTACTAATCACAAATTACAGCGATAGGTATGGCATTTTTTGTTAACTTAGGCACGTATACGCACGTCGAACCTACATCTGGAGGCGAAATGCTTCAGGTTTTTTTTTTTTTTAGCGAATATTCATTTAATCGTATTGCCAGCTGTGCAAGGTGAATCAAGCTCACTCCCAGATACTTTGGTGCCAGATCTAAATCCTCAATGTCGTCATATTCCGGCCGTAGAGAAGAAAATAATCGCATCGCTGAGACAATGTTCACGTCTGAAAATAAGTGAAAAGCTACAACTGCATACGTTCCAACTGGTAGGTGTTTACATCTTCTCGCTGAAAGGAAATTTCAAGGTTTAGACAAATAAGGACTTCATCAGATGTTCGCGAGAAAAATATCCATATATCCCCAGGAGACCCAAGAGACTCATTTAATTTGACGGATGAGGGGCCGACGCAATGGTCGACTTCACGGACAGAGATTTGCACGTATTTTCATTTCAATGGAAATAGTGCCTTAGTGGCTAAAGCAAATGATGGTAAACTGGGGAGAAAATGTAGCATGCGAAAACAAGGCGTTGACGCATGCGTTTCCTTGCATATCGAAACCGACTAATTTCCGGTACAGAAATCCAAACGGCAGCGCGTTTTCGTCTCCACAACCGGTTTTCAGTCAATTCCAGTTCACTTAATTCAGTTAATACCACGGAATAGGAGATAATCCAACGCTGCTTTCCCCCTGGGAAGTAAGAAACGAGGCTTTGACGAAGGCGGATTTTCACGGTTCTGTTGTGGCGAGTGATGCTGTGTCGATGAGTATTTTCCCGAACCTCTTACTCATTCCACATCGAAGTCAATCGAGTGGAAGTGAAACCTCATGTTTCATTTCCAAGCAATTTTTTTCCCTACAATTTTCTCTTTTCATCGCCACTTGATTCGCCTCAGCATCGCACTAAAAAGGCAGAGTTCCATGGCAAATCGCTTCCTCTCAGATGGGCAAATAGAAACGATACGAATACTCGATCATACACTCGACGAATGGGAAATATCACTGGAATGCATCCGCAGAGCTGTGCTTGACGGAGGTCCCGATGGTGGCGCGCGCGAACGTGTCCTACGACGGATGGCGGGGGTCCTACCCAGCGCCCAGCGGTGCCAGGGTCGTCTTCACCTGCGATCGGGGATTCACGGACGGGAAGACGGAGCACTGGGCCGCGTGCAGCGACTCCCCCGATGCTTGGTGCACCTCCTTCGTCCTTCACGCGGTCGATTGTCCGTCGAACGTTTAGATGTATTTTTCTTAGCTGATACTTCTCACTGCATTTTGGCTTTTTCTAATGAACCTATGTGTTCCTCCCGCGTGGTGAAGTGTTAATGGGCAGATGGGCAGACGCTCTATGGTCAATTCTAAAGCGAAGGTCTCAAGGAAAGCATATGTCCTCGCATAAAATCTCTTTGCCAAGTTTCCATGTTCTGCATCGACTGCGATCGAGGGAGCAGGTTAAACTTCGACGCGTTGCAGAGAAGAGACAAGGTTTTGTTGTCACTGAATTTCCAGAGGTAACGCAACGGACTTCCTCTGACGATGGAGACCGACAGGTCACGAAAGCAGGTTTTATAGCAGTACATCTCGGCGACTCCAGATTTGAGTAAATATAAATAACTTATTTTTAGTTTTTATATCAGGCACGAGAAGAAGAACGGACTTGATGCCCCCATGTGTGTTAAAGAAGAGGTTTGTTGGTTGAACTTTGAACTAGTGCTTAACCACTGAACGCGTCGGCAGCCCAAATTTCGGAAATAATGTATGCTCGGGACTACGTAGATGCTGGAAGGACTCTTTTGCATTGTGAGTGTGTGGGCTTCATCCTTGAATTATGAATGTTCATGTGAATCAAAAACTCCCAGAACCCCTGAGCCCTGACCCAAATAAAGTTTTTATCGAGCAGGAGGAGTCTATTTTTGTCACATTGCAGCGGCTCTGAACCTGTGCGTCGCAGGACTTGGGGTTGCCTCCAGAAGATGACGAGGTTGACGAGGTTGCCGAGGGTGACGCAGTCTTTTTTGTTCTCACAACATGGCTGCATGTGAAGGTCAAGAGACAACAATCGCTCTATACTTACATAATCGAAGAGGTCGCCAAACCAGATGTCACTTTGAGGAGAAATGAGTGAAATATAAAGGGTTTGAAAGTATTTACTCGTTGCGATCCGCCTACTAAGTGACATTTAAAAACACGCTTACTCTGACATGAATTCAAAGGTTAAAGTTTTCCTTAATATTATTTAGGCCTTCATATATTAATGTGCATGGAGGCCCGTGGACGTGCAAGATGTGCGCCCGAAAAAGGTGCCGTTGAAAGGGAAACATTGGGAATCCCTAACGCAGAACATGGCATTCTCCATCATGCCACGAGACCGACAAAATCGATAGAAGGGCAACTGAGAAACGTTGGCTTTCTCCCTTCATTCAAATGCTACGCGTATCGAGCGATACCAAATCGCTGAGGAATCCTTGGACGCGCGCGACGGGCGAGGACCTCCATTCCTCAACGCCTCCGCGCGAGAAGTCACTGACGTCTCGGCCCACGCTTGGATGATGGATGGAGGGGCGCGAGAGGAATTACGAAAGGGAGAATAAGTACGAGGAATTGCAGCTCGAAATATTTCGCGATCTAGCGGCGCAGTTCCACGAATAATCACCCTGCGGTCCAGCACCGTCCATCATCGCGCCTTGTTTTCGAACGTGTCCGGAACCGGTATTTGTTTCTTGGCGTGGGGATCCCGCTTTCCTGCTGCGTATATCGCGGCATCGTCCCCGCGACTCACTCGTTCGGACTCTCGGGACAGGAGCTGTGGGGAAAATGTGAGAAAATTTAGCTTCTTTTTGCCTCTACTCTCGCTGTCGGTTCGTCTTTCAGCTCCATCGCCCTAGACACCATGGGAGAATGAAGTTTCAAGCACTCAACATTTTTTTTCACCCTCATGCTCTTGCAATAAAAGAGGAATCTCGAGCACCAAAACGTAATGATATTAGATTTTCAAGAATAAATTTAATTCCTATTGTATCCGGCCCTGCGGTCGACCAATTTGATGACGTCAAATCACTAGGCATGAAATTTGTCGCGCAGTCGTATATGGAGCAAGTGTTCCCTCAAATGGCGGAACTTGGTCTTTGTGTCCCGATGAAATAAATTCGGGTGACTTACAGGAAGGCTTCGGTTTCCCATGGCTATTCGCGTCACCGTGGATGGAGATAGGAAATATCGTTTGGTTAAACAGATCCTAACCTTTAGCTGAGCCGAGCGACAATGGTTTTAAATGTGTGTGACCGTTCTTTGGGCCAAACGCTAGGGGATATAATTCGCGTCACCGTGGATGGAGATAGGAAATATCGTTTGGTTAAACAGATCCTAACCTTTAGCTGAGCCGAGCGACAATGGTTTTAAATGTGTGTGACCGTTCTTTGGGCCAAACGCTAGGAGATATGGACTTGGGATTCCGACAGAACTCTTCCTCACCATCCAAGGAAGGCCTTTTAGCAATGAAATTTGAAAATCGGCTTCACAAAAGCGAGGTAACTCTCACGGAAAATCGGAGATTCGCTCTCTGTTCCCGCCAGCTCTCGGACGAACGAGAAGACGAGAGTCGCCTTGGCACACGCAAGGGGACGGTGGCACCGCGTCCGGCAGTTCCTCCCGACTACTGACGGGAATAGAGGGATTTTAGGTGTCCGTGACGAAATACGGAACGATTCGTCGGTTCGTCGTCACTTGAGTTCGCACGGTTGTGATACACTCTCGACTCGACTCTCTCAGTTGATACATGTATCACTGTAACCTATTCATACAGCAGTTTCAAGCGATATATCCCTTGGAATATTCTGCGGATAGTTCACTTCGGAAGTCATCACAACCCGGAATTCTTTGTCTGCTGACATTTTGTTGCATCCGAAGTGGATCCCGTACACTATATGATATCTATCTAATAATGGCTGACGTCCTTCGTCAGTCTGTCTGTCTGTCCGCCGGAGCCAGGTTGGGGTCGACTTTTTCGAACTCGACTCGCTGGCCCGGTTGGAATCGTGATTTTACCCGACCCCACCCGCGGATCGCGTCGGGCCGACCCGAAGCTTGCTCGGGCCACTAAGCTTCAAACATCGGGGTCTCTGGGTTTGTTCTTTTTCTAGGCGGCTTTGCTGCCGCTTCCAACTGTTCCACGACGTCACATTCGTGCCGTCCTGTTCGGTGCTCCCATAGATCACAATGGTCCAGCAGCTGTAAGCGACTGGAGGAAAAGGCCCCTGTGAAAGCGTACTCGCTGGCACCAAACAAGAATCCCGATCGCGGACCTCGCTGCCCGTCCGATCCGCGTTTGATCCGCGTTTGATCCGCGCTCCCGGGCATCCCTCAAAGTCCTCATCCGATGCCCGGGTCTTCCAAATTTCAACTGGGTCTCACCCTAATGCTTCGAGGCGGAACTCGCTGAGAAATTCCATTCATCCAGTCGAGGGCTCCCGGATGACGTAAAGCATCTCTTATTATCGGTCCAAAGAGTGGCACCTTCAAATTCCAACTTCGTCCCTTTTTCGAATTGTATTTTCTCATACTGCAAATTAAAAATTAATCTTCAGTTCTTTACGTCTGTCGACAATTTGTTACCTACGAAGAAGGTCCCGCGGGTCGTGGCGAATCACTTAACTATGACGGAGAGGTCTGATGAGAGTGGTATCATAGTAATTGTTACGGTCTGTAAATTGGCACAAAATATATGACATGTTATTGATGAAATCATTTAAATTTGCAGTCGTTCTTTTTCCCGATGCTACTTCTATAGTGCTTTCTCTTGGATTTGACAACCGATTCTCTTTTATCTCAACGACACCCTATACATCCGATTGCAAAATAAATTTCTCTTACTGCTGATTAAAAATCGACACTGAAAGAAAGACTTGAGAAGTTGATCATCCGTCGAATGGTAGATGAGGTATATCAGTCGCAATCTCTTCGTGAGTAGGTTGCGTTGGTACATATTTTAGCTGAGGAGGATCATTAAAGAAGTAGCAATTTCAATGCTAGGAAGTGTCGATGCACACGTTCGACATCGGTTTAGCTGCATCGAACGGAGGCGGGAGCGTCCGTTTTAAGTGGAAACAGAAAGCCTCATGTCCCCGTATTCCCCCAAAGAATAACGGAATCACCTGAATGCGGGACAATCAGCCGGTTTCACCAGTGCTTTTCGGTTCTCACTATGAGCTCGAACTAACCTCACAGAAGGACATCAAACAAATAAGGGGGTCGGTGTGTCGGTTGGGTTAGAAAATGATCCCAACTTTTTCCTAACCTTACTGGCCCGTCATTAACAAAAATGGATTGCCATTCTCACACTTTTTTCTACCACGGAGTTATTCCACGCCAGGGATCTTTGCCCTGTCGCCGTCCCCTTAATCGTGCCCGTGTATTTCTTTTGTCCTGTTCTGTCTATCTGCATTTGAAATTGTCTGGAAAGAGGAAATCATGAAGATGTAAACGAGATATCGGGACACGTCTCGTGGTTTAACTGTCTGCTGAGACTTTTTTCTTAAGTGGGTCATATTTAATTTCAATTATTAATGTTCAGCCTTCACGACTGACTTGAAATATTACACAGGAGGGGAATCGTTGTGTTACTCTTTGGAGGGACGGCGTCGATCGCAAGTGCGTCATATTAGAAGGGTTCGGTATCGTTCGATAAGATCTGCAGCAAAATCGGAATGATTTTTGCCGATCAGCTGAGGTGGATCGCACGTCGAGAACTCGAATGTCGCGAATTTACGGATCCATAGCGTCCAGAGGAGGTCTGCGTGGTGCGGCGAGGTGCCGAGTGCGATCAAGGCTTTCAGAGTGGTTGGAGGTTATTCAGCGACGCTTCATCGTGCGGAAATTTAAAGATCCATTATCGATTTCCGGGCAACGCTGGATGGAAGAGCGAAAATAGCAGCATGTAAGGAATGCCTAGGACGGTACTTCCCACTTTCGTTTCCACCTCTCTCGCCGGCTTTTCCGCTCTTTCGATTCGTCTCCGGGACCTTCTCCGGTGTACTTACACGTCCCCCTCTCAGTCCTTAGTCTTTAGATGATCCTCTTTCCTGTCTCTCGTGTCCCATTTTCTTCACAACCTTCCCTCTTCCTTGGCGACACAGGTCTGGTCCTTGGTATCATACCAAAACTGGGACCGGTCCACGCGAATGCCAAATCCCTTTTTGCTGAGACTTGTTCGCGACATCCGCTCATAATCGTATTAATAGGAGCTTTACGCTAGGTAATTTGCCATGGACTATACTGGAAAGAGTGGGAGAGAGAGAAAAAAACATTTTCATTTTGTCCTGCTGCTGCTGACCCCATTGGAATTGTAACTGTTGTCAGATTTCCTCGATGCACATTCATGGTGAGCCCTCGAACTTCGAATCGATTTCCAGATGTACCATTGCGGTCTTGTCTACCAAATCTCATGAAAGTTTCTATTTTTTTTCCTTTTGTCTGTTGTTGCAATGGCTATAAGGAAATAAAGCAAAGAACAGTACTGGACGGGGTGGGAGAGAAAGAAAAAAAAATTAATTATGTCATGCTGTTGCCATGCGGAACAGAGCAACAGCCAAGGAACCGTGCACCAATATACCTTCGGCCTGATGTCAGCGACATGTGCTCAAAGTATGGGTTTCGATTCCTTGTTGCACTGTGTTATGTATGAACTGCCATGTATCCGTTGATTAATGAGCGAATGGCACAATCTGTTCCTGGACTTCTCTTCGCCCAAGTACCAATGACTTTCAGAGAATGGCAGGGTGGAAATGAGAGAAACTACTTGATGTCACCCATTAACTTCCGTTAACTACGCTTTTACTTATGAATGTTTAAATCCCGGGGATCGATGTCGCAAAATGCTCCCTCATGACTTAATATTTTATATTACTGGATCGATGATTCGGTCTCGGCAAGGTGTTGTTATGGATTGAAAAGTATGCCAGTGACGGTAATACATTTCTGTCGTTTCCTCCTGAAAAATTTAGTTGCCTTCGTCCCCATTTCGTTTGCTTCGTGTTGCTTGAATTTCTCCTCTCTTTGCCATCATTTTTATTTTCCGATGCTGGACCTTTTTTCCCTCGAGATTTTAGGAATCTTGAGGAAAATTTTAAGAATTTGTCTAAGGTAGAATTCGCGGTAGAATTCCTGAAGGCGAAGCATCCGCACTCATTGAATTTTCACGATCCCGATGCGTTGCAGAGAGCACTTCCTTAATGAAGGCACGCACTTCACGCGACTCGAATATAGGGACGCTGGAAGCATCCCTTCACCACTACACCTAACTCCGCTTTTCACCTCTTTCTTCACACCATCTCTTTCCTCCTCATCTTCTCCCCCCACTCCTCTCCTCCGCTACCTTTCTCTCCTAATCTCCATCTCTTCCCCCCCCCCCCCTATGTTTTGGAACCATAAATATTGATCCAACGCACCGGAGAAAGACGTTTTCACCGAATTCCGTTTACTTCCATCGCTTACGCATGTGATCTTCAATGCACCATGTTCACTGTAAAACAGTGTAATTTCTTGAAAATATTGGGGGAACTGGAAGATGAAATTGACCACTTAACGTAACATTGGCATTTGTGGCATGGCGGAGTGAGTTTGCTTAGTGAACTAAATGTATTTGTATTTCCTGTCTTCGGATGAAGAAGTAGGGCTTTTAATTTGAGGAATTCACTCCATCTTTCACGACAGATGAAATGAGGCTCACCGTGAAATGAGGCTCGGCGTTCTGACATAGTGGTTAGCCCAAAGCCACACAGTAATGTTTACTACAGCGACGTGTGCTGGAGCAACAGGTGATATCCATGGGGAATAACACGCTCCCGGGCCAGTCTATAGCTCGGTCCAGGCCTTTAGTATTATTGAAATGCGACGTTTAGGATATTAATGGATTCCAAGACCGTTCCGCTGAACATGAAGGAGTGTGGGAAAGGGTTGTAGATTGCGAAAAATGAATGTAACTGACCGGGTCCGCGCCATTTCGATATAACCCTGAACCGCACTTTTTGAGGAATGCTCCATGCGCTTTTAGAAATTTTCTAGCAAGCAATTTGAGACAATATTCAACAATACATGCTTCGCAATGAACGTTACCCAAGTGATAATGTCCGATTTTGACTAAACTCTGGTCCTTGAAAGTCCTCTCTAATCAAAGCCCAATGGCACCAATACGTGCGACAATGAAACATGTTAAGGTTCATAACTCTTTCCCGATGACATATCCTCTTATTCTCGGTGAGTTCTTTCCCTTTCCGTTCAATTTTCCGTAAACTATGGGGATGTCAGTTTTCTGGTCGGGTGTGACGTATGCCAATATCGTCTATTGTGGGGAGCTGGGCTCTAGGGGAGGGGAGGAGGAGAACTACTTGAATTTCAGTCATTTGCTCCGATTGGGGCGGAGCTACACACTTGAGGCTCAGAAATGCAGAATGTCCTTGCGTTTGCGTGTCGTCGTGGCGACGACATCGACCAACGTACGAGGCTAATCTTGGTACTTTTAATTCGGTTGACGGAGTTTGGTGTTATAGGGGTAGAGGAGCAGAAGCCTCCTGAATTCCTTTGCTTTTTCTTTTAGCACGAGTGAAGTGTGTGTTAAGGTGTTGCAAATATTTCGGTACAGATTTGTAATGTTTAGGAAATATTTTTTCAAATGAGTTATGGCATCCGCATCTGAATATATACTAGTATGTGGATAACTGATTAATTTAAACAGGTACGAGTGCATTTACTAGTATTTTCCGTTTTGGGAGAAACGCAATTCATCTTGCTCAAGGAATTGGATTCCGCCTGCTTCGACGCAACGATCCAAAAAAGGGCATTCCCTCGTGTGAGTAAAAAGCCATGACGTTGTCTTCACTCCCGCCCAACGTAAAACAATGACCTCTTCCAGTCTTCCTCCTCCATTTATCTTCTTATTTCATTCAGGAACTGCAGGAAAACCAACCAGACTCTTAGGGGATGTATTTCATTATATCTCTCCTCCAAGTATTGTTACCCATACCTGGCGATATTGATCAACGAATCCGTAGTTCTTACTCTCGATGTGGGCAACGAGTGCCGAACCGGCATTGTGCTCTTAAGCGTCAGCACTGAACCCTAACTCCTCAAAAGTTAACCTTGTGACTTAGGATTCGCTAATTCATTTGCCCAAATCCGAGTAAATCGCAACTCAATCCTCGACATTACCTCTATTGCTTTTTACCAACTTGGTGCAGGCAGCATCCTGTTTCATTCGTATTCTTGTCAAATTTTGGGATTCTGTGTGTGGCTTTTGCTCCATGCCTTTCCTAGCCTGATCTCGTTGTTTTTTGTTCATGGCTAGGTATTAGGAATCTTAGGAACATTTTTATCTGTTGCTTTTTTTAAAAATCAACATCATGTAATTATTTCGAAGCGAAGCACGATCTTTAGCTACTGTGTACGATACTATTGCCTACTTCATTCTACAGCGTACTTCATAGGCCAATCAGTTAAAGGCGGACATACGATTAAGATAGAGAGGTTTTTCCCTCAAATATCCTATTTCCATCCATATGCTATCCATGGATGCCTCAATGGATCATGGATCAGTGGAAGTATTTTCAGCTCTCTATATTCAGCGCTTTGAAAATTAAAGGGCTTAGAGACACATTCCATGAAGTTTAACTTTATGTGATAGTCAATGTCTTTTTCTGACAAATGTCATTTATTGAACCTTCGATGATATAACCATAGGCTCACCTCCCTCCAATTTGAATTATTTTCTTGTAGGTTGTGACTTCACTCTTCCATGTGTTACTTTGCTGCATGGATCTAACAGGTGCAGTGGGTGGATGAGCTAAAGCAAAGACTTACTGAGAGAAAACGTCATCTTGGATCATGCTCATTTCAAGGTGAGTCTTGCCGATGCAAATGAAAAGTAGCGGTAATGAACTATAAAGGAATAATGCATATAGTTTAACTTTTTTGTTAGAAGAGGGCGACGCTTGGGGGGGATCGTAGTCACATTTACCTAGACTTGGAAATGAGATTCCCAAAACTGTATAGTGGGCCTCTAAACTGAATTCCAAGAATTATGCGAGGGTCATCTCATACGTTCGTAAGCCCACCCGGCGAATGAAATGGGGCGGTTCGGATGAGAACTGTATCTATAAAAGTCATTGATGTTGTACCTCATTAGCTCCATGACACGAATGCAGCGATCGGGAAGGCTTTGATAACATGTAACCCTTTGTAGGAAATATTTGTCATGACGTAAATTAAACAATATCAACATGGATATTAGCGATAGTGGTCTTAGGCACTAGCACCAATCATGGGCATATATTCCACTTCGTAATCTTCCCGGCTGGGCTGAGATGTGCCAACTTCCAGGATATGCAGATTTAATTCCAATTTTTGTACAGGTCCAGCGTCGACCAGAGCTGAAGCTATCTTGCAAATTCTATCTTGCATTGAAGCTATCTTGCATTCAATGATTTCAAGTGAAGGATTCAACGTAAAAAGGTCATGGTTGCGTAGCAGAATGATCGGTTGATGTCTGGTGGGAATTTGGACGAGATTGGTAAGGTTTCTAATGGAGAAATATTAATCATTCTTTTGAATAAATTATTTTCCCGATTTGCGTTAAATGAATATTATTTTACCCATCCAAACCTATTTGTGCCGCAACTGCTGCATCATGGTTGCGTAACAGAATGATCGATTCATGTCTAGTTGGATTATGAACGATTTCGGTAGGGTTCACGAGCGAGAAATATTGATCATTTTAAATGAAATATGTTTTTTCCCGATTTGCGTTACATGAATATTATTCTACCCATCCAAACCTATTTGTGCCACAACCGCTGCATCTAATTTGCGTAACATAATGATCGGTTCATGTGGGGTGGGATTTTGAATGAGATTGGTAGGGTTCACGAGCGAGAAACATTTCAACAAAAAAAAATAATTTTCCTAAATTGGTTACATGAATATTATTTTACTCATCCAAACCTATTTGTGCCGCAACCGCTGCATCATGGTTGCGTAACAGAACGATCGGGTTATGTCTGGCGAGATTTTCAAGGCGATTGGTAGGGTTCCTGATTGAAAAACGTTCATTATTTACGATTAATATATTATTTTCCCTCCTTCGCTTTAAATGAATATTTCTTCTCCGCTCCAAATGTATTTATGCGGCAACCGATTCATCATGGTTGCGTAACAGAATGATCTGTTCATTTCTGGTGGGATTTTGAACGAGATTGGTAGGGTTCCTAAGGGAGAAATATTGATTATTTCCAATAAAATATGATTTTCCCGATTTGCGTTAAATAAATGTTATTTTATCCATCCAAATCTATTTGTGCCACAACCGACATATCATGGTTGCATAACAGATTGACCGGTTAATGTCTGGCGTTATTTTGAAGGCGATTGGTAGGTTTTTTAATTTTGAATTTTTTCTAATTTTGCTCTTTCGTAGAACCCATGTACCTCCAATTTTCTGTGTTTGCTATTACGTCTCATGTCATTAGAAGAAACCCTAAAACTTATATATTTTTTAAAGTTGATTCCTTCACTTGAAATCATGGAATGCAAGATAGCTTCAATGCAAGATAGAATTTGCAAGATAGCTTCAGCCTAGCCAGCGTCGATCGTATGTCAATATCACGAAATACGAGGAACTGCCTGTCGTGAACTCCGTCGAGACTTGTAACTCGTCCTCAAAGCTGTGCCATCAATCCATGTATTTATTAATGGTGCTCATAGTTATATGGGTAGCATGCTCTCAAGCACCAACAAGCGACACCCAACGATTCCGATGTTCTCAAATAACGTCTCGATTTCCGCTAAGATCCTCTGCTCGAACACAACAAAGGACGCAATTCCAATCCCGACTCCGTGTTATCATCACCATACGAATATTGTCTCAGTTGCACGATCGGTCATGCGGAGGGAGATACCTCTGCACGTCCAAATCTAAAATATCCTTGTGATTTCTATGGATGAATGATACGAACATATGTAATGTATTTTTTAAGCATGTTTGCTCATCACATAAATGTGATGCGTTCAAAGAAAGAGTGTGGAAAGAGAATATATAAATCAATATATATAGACGATCGTGACTGACTGACTGAGTGACTGACGCTGATTCTAACCATGTTCTAGAAGGGTTAGAAATCTGAAACTAGGTTCCCATGTACCTTTTGGGATACAGAGGTCAGAAAAAATCTCATTTTGGAAGTACATTCCCTGGGGGTACAAATTTTGGGGTGAAAAGTTTTTCTTAAATATATTTTGTAACAGATAATGATGGCATTCAGAGAGTCAACTGGAAGTGCCGGGATCGGTGGTGTTGTAGTAGCATCTATAACTGGCAATCAGAAGGTCCGGGTTCAATTCCCGGCCTCTCCTTGGCTGTTTTTGCCGTCCATGTCCCGTTACTCATTCCCCCTCCATAACATCATTTTTGTTTGAGTAAAACGGAGAGACATGGAAAGCTGAAACTTGGCATGGACGTGCCTACCGAGACGATGAGCTCAGGAGAAATGCAAACTTTTAGGTCCATGAACTGGGGGCATATTTTTCGGGGGCCGACGTTTTCAAGAATTTTTTTTTTGTCCTGGCGTATTGAGCTAGTGTTGAAAGATGCAACTTTTTTGGCTTCTCTTGCCTTCCATGTTCTGTTCCTCATTAGCCAACCACATATTATTTATGCTTGAATAAAGCACAGCAACATGGAAAGCTGAAACCTAGCATGGACGTGCCTACCGAGACGATGAGCTCAGGAAAAATGCAAACTTTTAGGTCCATGAACTGGGGGCATATTTTTCGGGGGCCGACGTTTTCAAGAAATTTTCTTTTTGTCCTGGCGTATTGAGCTAGTGTGGAAAGATACAACTTGGTACATAACTACCTGCTGGGATGCTGCAGAAAACTTCAGACTTTAGAAGTAAATGCCCTGGGGGCACAAATTTTAAGGGGAGATGTTTTCAACTAATTTCTTTGCATCTGTTAAATTGATGAACATGAAAATCTGAAACTTTCCATGAATATGACTACTAAGACAAAGAGTTAAATAAAAATGTTAATTCTCGATACATCCCCTCGGGGAATTTTTTCCAGGGCTGATGTTTCGAAAAAAAAGTTGTTGTGGGCAAATTGGACAAATGGATAGATGACACTTGGCGCACGTATGAGTGACGATATTGCTGAGCTGAGGGAGTATTAAGTTTTCATGGGGCATCCCCTCCAGACATGGCTTTTGGGTGGGTTGACTTTTCCAAGCATGTTTTTCACCAGCGAAAAGGGCAAACATATAATATTGAAACTTTGTGAACATGTAGTTCATCTGGCAGACAAAGAAAAGTAGCTGGCGCACTTCATCACTGACGTGATGTTGATTTAAGGAAAAGTTAAACTTTTTTTATACGTCTCCTCAGAGCACAGCTTTTGGTTGGGTCGCTTTTCCAAATACATTTTTTCCGCCAGCAAAAAGGGGAAACGTATAAGACTGAGACTGGGTGGCATAAAGTTCCCTGAGTCTACATTTCAGAAGAAAAAAAAGTTTCGTTAAAACCCATCATGGCACTTTTTCTTATTCCCATTTACATGATTTTCTATTGATCCAACGAAACAGAGACAGAAAATTTAAACTTCCGTCAAAAGTACCTATTTGATGGCTGAGTATAGGAAAAATCCTACTTTTGAAATATGTACCAATAGTGTAGATTATAGGAGGGAAGTATTTCAAAATGTATTTTCCACCCTTACAAAAAGGGACACATAAAAAGATTTCAAGTTAGGCAAACTAGAAATAATGGAAGCAATGATTTTGATGAAAATTGAGACTTTCGTCCCCATGTGTTACGTATTTCAATGGGGACGCACTTTACATTTATGTTTGCCATTTCGCAAATAATGAATGTGTTAATTTACTATCCAAGGTAATGGAGTGCCGAGCGACCACAGCGAGTTCGTTTGCCCGAAGGGCAAACGAACTCACTATGGACAAGCGAGACAAGCTAGTCTAATAGATACAGACGATCGTGACTGACTGACTGAACTGACTGCCGCTAATTCTAACCATGTTCTAGAAAGGTTAGAAATCTGAAACTTGGTACATATGTACCTTTTGGGATGCAGAGTTCAGAAAAAAGCAGACTTTGGAGGTATATACCCTGGGGATACACATTTTGGGGGGGGAATTTTTTTTTAAAATATATATTGTGACGTATCAGGATGGAATTGGGAGGGCCGATTTGATGTCGCGGTTTCGGTGGTATAGTGGTGGCACTATTGACAAGCAATCACTAGGTCCGGGTTCAATTCCCGGTCATTCCATGGCTTATTTTTGGCTTCTCTTGCCTTCCATGTTCCGTTACTCATTAGACCACCACAATATTATTTAAGCTTGAATAAAACACAGCAACATGGAAAGCTGAAACCTAGCATGGACGTGCCTACCGAGACGATGAGCTCAGGAAAAATGCAAACTTTTAGGTCCATGCACTGGGGACATATTTTTCGGGGGCCAACGTTTTCAAGTATTTTTTTTTGGCCTGGTGTATTGACCTAATGGGAAAATATGAAACTTGGAATATATCTACCTATTGAGATGCTGAGTGCAGGAAAATTCAGACTTTGAATGTAAATACCCCAGGGGCACAAAATTCAAAGGGAGATGATTTCAACTAATTTTTTTTGCATCTGTTCAACTGATGAATGTGGAAAGCTGAAACTTTGCATGAATGTGACTACAGAGACAAGATGTTAAATAAAAATGTTAAGTCTCGATAAATCCCCTGGGGGAATTTTTTCGAGGGGCGATGTTTTGAAAAAAAAATTGACGTGCCGCATTGGACAGAAATGGAATGGTGAAACTTGGCACACTTATAAGTGACATGATATTATTGAATTGAGGGAGTATTCAACTCTCATGATGCATCCACTCCGGGCATAGCTTTTGGGTGGGTGGGCTATTACAAACATGTTTTTTCCCCAGGGAAAAGGGCAAACGTATAATGTTAAAACTTGGTGCCCATGTAGTTCACTGTGAAGTGATTTCTGGATTTAAGAAATGGTAATTTTCGGTTAAAACAGCTCAGCTTAAAACAGTTTACGAATTTTCTGATCCAGCAACACAGAGGGCGCATGAAAGTTTAAACTTGGCAAAGAAGTACTTAATGGATATCTGAGTAAAGAAAAAAATCCACTTTTGTTATATTTAGACGATTGTGAATAGCTGGCTGAGGGACATAAGTAGCTATTCGCATGTTGAGTTCAGGAAAAATTATAATTAGGTGATACATGCCATAGGGCACACCTTTTCAGGGGGAAAATTTTTTAAAATTGTTCTCTTTGCTTCAATCAAACTGAGGCACATGAAAAGCTGAAACTTGGCAAGAACGTGACGCAATGAGCTCAAACGTCAAACGTCAAAATTTGCAAAATATTTTGGGGTTCATATTTCTTGGGGACGTAACGTTTTGAAATACGTTTTCATATCTTACAGAATCGGGCAGAAGTAGAAAAGTAGCTTGGGCACTCATAACGGACGTGATGTTGATTTAAGGAAAAATTTAGTTTTTGTTGTGCGTCCCCCCAGAGCACAGCTTTTGAGTGAGTCGCTTTTCCAAATACATTTTTTTCCGCCAGCAAAAGGAGAAACGATCCGGCTGAAACTGGCTGGCATGGAGTTCCCTGAGCTTACATTTCAAAAATAAAGAAATTCTTTAAAAACCCATCATGTCACTTTTTTCAGTCCCATCTTCCTGAAATTTTTTTTTTCATCCATCGAAACAGGGACAGAAATTGTAAACTTCCCTCAGAAGTACCTGATTGATGGCTGAGTATAGAAAAAATCCTACTTTTGTAATATGTCTCCTTAGCGTAGATTATAAGAGGGAAGTATTTCAAAATGTATTCTCCACCCTAACAAAATGGGACACAAGAAAGAATTTCAAGTTAGGCTCACTAGAAATCATAGAAGTAATGATTTTGGTCAAAATCAAGACTTTCGTCCCCATAAGTCACGTATTTCAATGTGGACGTACTTTAAATACTTGTTTGCCATTTCGCAAAGAATCAATGAATTAATCACTATTCAAGGTAATGGAGCGCCGAAGGCGCGACTATAGCGAGTTTGTTTGCCCTTCGGACAAACAAACTCGCTAGAAAAAAAAATATCCTATGAGAAAAATAAGCTAATATGCTTCAGTCTCAAGGTCTTGGATGAAAAATTAATAATCCTTACACCGCAATCTAAGTAGTACTAAATGAATTCAGTACATCTTCTCTATAAATTCATTTCAAAACTCAATTGGGCACAAGGGTCCATTTCAGCTTCTGCATACATATTCAAATACTTCCCCCTTCATAATTGGAAAACAAACAACAAATATTCCCCTCTTGGAAATGCGTTAGACTTGATCAGCTTCCCATATTTTGTTAAGATTTCTTTGAGACGAAAGTTTAAGTGATAATTACAGGAATTTCTTTCGTCTCGCTTTCTCTTTACGTCGGGA
The DNA here is from genome assembly GCA_905338385.1 of Darwinula stevensoni. Classification (NCBI taxonomy): domain Eukaryota; kingdom Metazoa; phylum Arthropoda; class Ostracoda; order Podocopida; family Darwinulidae; genus Darwinula; species Darwinula stevensoni. The sequence goes on from CAJPEV010000483.1 coordinate 46,475, forward strand.
AGACCCTCTGTTATTATATGCCAAAAAGAACCCCTGGGATTAACTCGTATTGAACCTTTCTTCATCGATGTGCAAGATTCGGGCCCTGGACGACAGACCAGCTGCTGAGTTCCGCTTCGTTATCAACGTACATTTAATATTTCACAAGTTGAAACTAATTGATAAATTCTAGGTTCGTAATTCGTTTCACAGTGCAATAACTTTACCATGTGCTTTCTAAAAGTTTCATGATTCTTGATTGGCTTGATAGAAAGGAACAGGGATTCAAACTGATACAAGAAACATCATACTTTTTCACGCACCCGATGGGTGCGGTTTCTCCACCTCTAAAAAAATATATTACTTTCCTATCACATCATGATGCCAGACTTTCTTAATGAGGCGCTTTTTGCTTTAATGCACTTCATTGAGCAGTATTTTTATGCCTCACCTGAGAAAATAGGACACAAATCGTGTGTGTGTAGATGTAACGATTGGAAGGAGAGAAAATGTCAAAGTTTCCAGTCGTTTTATGGACTTTGTTCTGTAGTGTCTCTTAGTTCCTCAGCACTCCATTCAAACACAATCCTCTAACAGAGGGGCACATTCCTTTTGTCAGTTACCACACTATGACACTCAATATTCAAGAAAGCTGCAATAAGAAGTCTGTTTTAAGAACTTACCTTTCGGCCATAGTACCGTATAACAATGAAAAAACATTGATTCAATGTTGATTCAACATCCAAACATTGAACCAACGTTGAATCAATGATGATTCAATGTTATATGCTAATGGGGAGGTGGCAAATGAACGCATCTTTCGTTCACTAATAATCCAGTTGCAGCCTGATATATGGAAATGTGGAATTTCCTGATGAACATTTCAAGAAAGTTCCCCTACGTCTGAAAAACCAAGAAACTAGAAAACTTCCTTTGTTCTAGTGTTTTTTTTCTTGATTCTGAACTTAAACATTCCTGGCACCCCACACCCTACCTTCGTGTTGATGTAGTTCAATGGTTTGATTGCCTCAAGAAAGCCCTAACGCTTAGAGTCCAGAGTGTCTTCCTTGTGAGGACATCTCAAGATTGATCCTGATAGATTCAAGACCCTTATGTTCAGTTTGCTCCTAGGTTCCTAGATCCCAGGTTTGCGTTAGTATTTTTTGCGGCATGTCTAAAAGGTTAAGATATTAAATATGATGGATCATAACTAAAAATATAATGAAAACGAATAAATAAAAATATCAAGGAAAACATTACTTACTTTAAATTTAAATCTGGAGGACTGGATTCTATAAATGTGAATCTGCGCCTAAAAAATGGATGGGATTCCTTGCACCCTGTTGTCAGCAAAATGAGATCCAAATAATAAAAAATACAGGGATGGAAGGGATACTTTTCATGAGAAAATAATTTTTGCTGGCCATCATCTGACAATACAAAAAACCACTTAGAATAGATGCAGAAAATGCAAATATAAAAGCAATCTTTCCATTTTGAAATACGCTTGTTTTCAGCATGCTTGAGGACGTATCAGTTGCTAAGGTTTTTCTATGATATTTATAACCAATTTCTGATCATTGTACAAAATCAAATTATTTGAAATCAAACTACTTGAGAAAGAAAGAAAATAAATCTTTAAACAGGTAATGGAAACGAGTTCTTGTTGCAACTTGCATATTTTACTATTTTTAGATTCCTCCATGGAATGTTTTAAGTTAACCCCATGGGGTCAACTCATCCCATTATACGGTATGTTAAAGCTAGGATTTATATAGGTTTTCGAAAGCGTCTAACATACGCCATTTTATTGACTAGTATACCTGGTATATGTTTTTTGTTTTCCTTTTTTCTTGGTTATAGGGTTATTGCTTGGCATTTCATGCTAGCAACGCTTTCCTGCTTGTTCCGGTCTATAACATCTTCCGAGTTCATCGTGTATTATGCCGGGAAAAAAGGGGAGCGGTACGGGAACGTGTCGCGTGCGTTGCAAGTAATGAACTTTGGGGAATGCTCATCTGAATGCTCGAATACCATACCCGCCCGGTCTTGCCATGCCTTCAACTTCAAGGAACTGGATGGCTCCTGCCAGCTAATTCAAAATAACCGAAGCGACCTTGTCCCCTCAGACGGATTCAATACATATGTCCAATGTGAGTTTCACGAGATCCCATCCAGATTTATTTCATTATTTAATACTACTATCACCACTCTCTCAAAGCAAATGTTTATTGTTGACGCGATTTTAACCGTTTCCAACTTGTCTTTTCAAGTTGTGGTTTTTCAAGGAACATAATTATAATGTTATATGCGGCTTACTATTGAGTTTCTTTTTTTTAACATGAATGTAGAAAACTTTTCCTCATCGGGTTTAAAGCCTATGAATACATTATGCGAAAAATGTTCATAGGGGTTTTGGATTTATACGCAGAAGGATCTAATCCCTACTCTACTCTACTACTAGAACTTTGAGTAAGGTCCGCGCCCTAATTAATTACGTTCGTGAAAGTCGCGCGAGGGAGTTGTTAGCAAGCTTTTGAACAAGGGGAAGGTTAAAGAGGCAATTTCCCCCGGGTCCCATACGCGAAGGCACATTACGCCGGCATCCACCTCATCATACTATTCACTCTGTCGTGCGACTCCTATCCCAAGACGGCGGAGGCATTTTTATGCCTTCAAGCAGCGAAGGCCTCTCCAGAGATAGAGACCTGTATAGTCCCGACCACTGGTCCCAACGACCTCATCCCCCTTTTACTCTTTTTTGCAGAATGATGGAAACTCGTCATTTGCTTTAGGTTTACTTCCAGGCTAACTTCTGACATTTTTGGGATCATCGTTTGAGTACTGGGATATATTACGGTGTTCTCTAGGGTGTACTGAGGTGCTCCGACCTTTTCGTTCACGTATTCGGCGAAGTGTTCTTCGCACTAGAACACCTCAAGGAACACCAAGGCACGGATAAGGTGCTCCATAATGTCTTCCAGCATGTGTTATGGCCACAAAATTTTTTTTGCAGTGTTGCTGGAATAGCTGGTTTCTTATTTATAACTGCGTATTTGAAGGAGTTAGAGATATTGCTATGGTCACAGGGTTGTTTTTTGTGCACTCATCGCCGACACAGTCCTGTGCCTGACGGGTTACCCGGTGATCAAGAACGCTGAGGAAACATTCGTGGGGTGGAGGGGTGAATATCCAGTCCCACAGGGCGGCAAGGTCATCTTCACTTGCAAGCACCCGAGAGGATTCAGTGACGGTTCCAAGCAGCACATGACCACCTGTTCCTCCAGGGCACCTGATGATTGGTGCTCGACGTTTGTAGAAGAGAGGGCCCCCACATGTCCACATCCACGTAAGATTGTCGCATACAAAGTGCGTGAGAGAGGAGGGGGAGGGGGAGAAGGAGCGAAGAGTTTGGGGGAATGGTAATATTCGTTTTTGTTGAGTCTAAACTGAGGCTGTGCACGTCTCGGTCCAGAGCGTTGAAACCTGTTTCACGAAACTCTGGAACTAAGTTATTGATAATTGAATGTCATTAGATTATTTTAAATATTAGCTCTTCTGCGAATTGAAAAATTCATTTTTGAAAACTGACAATATGGGAACCCACCCAATCCTCCCGGATTTATTTACTTCATCATATACAGAATCCAGTTAACGAAATGTGACTGGGGAAAGAATACAAAGAAGATGCAAAAAAACAACACATGAACACGGTGCTATGCGTGAAAAGGGTAGGAAATATGCAAGGAAGAGGGGTGTGATTGAGGTGAGAATAATATATGCAAGTAGAAAAGGAGGTAAAGAGAAATTGGGTTAGAATGGTAGAACAGAGATCATTAGAACATGATTAAAATACGTCAACCTTTCTAATAACTCAGATGTTCATTAACGCTTTTCAGTTAAGTGGGTTCTCTGGGAGAGAGACTCTTAAAGATTAATATTTTTGAAAGCCCAGGCTCTTTATAAGTCCAGTAGATTTTTTTCAGGAAAGTTAGCATTCATAAGGTTTTATCTCCTAGAACTAGGTCACGTGTCATTTTATTTCCTAGAAGAGGTTTAATAAACGGGTTTCGAATGTATAGAATTAGACATGAAGGCATTCATATGAGGCGCGTTTTGGAACGCTGGGATCCTACTCGGCCGAGAAAAGGTTAAAGAGGGGAGAAGTCATACAAGCATCTACCATTTCAAAGGGCCTCTAAAACGTAGAGTGCAGTAGATCTCGAAATCAATAGTAGCGAGAGAGGGTAGAAATGGAAGTTAACTTAATACCCAGGATTGAGGAAATAATTCTTTAAAGGAAGGAATCCAGTAGGGGATATAGTCCTTGCTCTTTCCACTACTAGACTAATGAGTAGTTTGTATGATTTTATTGACTGAAAGAGAAAATACCGCCGATCTTTCAAGAAGTTATTATATACAAGGTTACTATAAAGTGTTAGCATTAAAATGAAGAAACAGTAGAGTGGAAAAGTTAAGATGTTAAAAGAATGGTACTCTCTATCAATTACGTTTAAAAGAGGTGTGGCTAGCCCCATACAGAGTGTTTGTATTTAAACGCAGAATAGAAAAGACTTTGCCGCCTGTAGGTGGAGTTCGGCCAATGCTACAAGGTCTACCGGGTTGCATACTGGCGAGGAAACACACCAGGGATAGGTTTCATCCATCCAGATATGCAAGCCGGTGTGCTTTACGACACGCCCTGAACTCCACAAACACGCGGCAAAGGATTTTCAATGTTGCTTTTAGATATGAACAACCTGTATATAGGATCAATATGAGGTTTCTTCCCATGTTCAGATAGTTATAATATGCAAAGGATGCATCTTAAGGCTGTAGTCTTTGGTGGTCATCGGATATGGCCACCAGTCTTCGCTCATTTGTAAGATTTGATACATTTGGTCAATGTTGTCTCCATTCATGTCAACGATTGCTTGCGTTCGGGATATGCAATGATAGACGGCTGATTGAAGCTGTCCTTGCCCTAGTAGCAGATGACATTGAAACAACGTTGATTGAACGCTGATTCATTAACCGGACGTTGAACGAACGTTGAGTCAATGTCGATTCAATGTTATGTGCTACTAGGGTGTAACGTAGCCAAAAAATGGCGAATAGCATGTTAGAGGTCCATTAATGAGGTAGATGCCACACGATGCACGACAGACTTGAGATATCCCCAAAGCCAAAAGTCTGCTGGCATGAGGTCGGGTTATATAACCATGCCTTTCTCGACCATTGGCTATCCGGAAGAATGATATCCAGTCAATTCCCGGACAGCCTGTATAACCACTTGGCCCCCCTACCATATCTCATTATGAGATGCACGCAACAAGCTTTCCTTTGACAATTGGACTGCCTAAGTGAGACATTACTTCGTTTACGTTACTGTAACTCAACATTATTTTGGATTAGTCTGCTACTATGAGTTTGTAAGTATTCTACGTTGCTATTATTGGGTGAAGAACTGCCCAGCCTCTATGCATTCACTTCTAAAATGAAGGAGATTGGCGTCCATTTGGACGAATCCCATTTTCTTCTCCGTTTCACACACATACGTTTCACTTCAAGAGGATTTCGCACGCCATCTGATGATTCGTAATCACTTAATGGAATGTAGCCACTTAAGGGAACGATGCTATGAATGAAATGAAATGAACGATGCTATATATGAAATCTCACGATTTTGGATTTCCAATGCTTTTTTCAAATACTTTCTGCAAATATTTTTTTTGCCAAGCCAATTCCTTTCATAGGTGAGGTATATCCAGAATGCCGGCTATCAGAAATAGGGAAGGAATATATGGGGGGCATGAATCAGACAGAGATGGGGAAATCTTGCCTAAGATGGGATTCTCCTGAATTGGCTAAATTGTTTAATGCCGACTCTCTGGATGGGTTCAACACAAACCTGTTCTACAAGGAGCACTTCATAAACCTGGACCCATTTTCGCATGACAACTACTGCCGTAATCCCACATCGAAGGAGAGGCCCTGGTGCTTCGTGGATGACGGCCACATCCATCCCGAGTACTGCCGGATTCCCCTCTGCGAAGACTTGAGTAAGCAGGCACATTCCTTTGGAATACCTTGGAAAGTTGGTGTGATGAAGATATGCAAAAACAATTCCTCTCTCTACAAAGGAGTAATGCGGAAATTTAAATAAAATACATGTTACGTACAAAATGCAACGATTAGAGGAATGCCACTTTTTCACTGCTAGTAAGAAACGCGGTTCTTTGACTTGCANGCAAAAACAATTCCTCTCTCTACAAAGGAGTAATGCGGAAATTTAAATAAAATACATGTTACGTACAAAATGCAACGATTAGAGGAATGCCACTTTTTCACTGCTAGTAAGAAACGCGGTTCTTTGACTTGCAATACTATTTTAACTTACACATTCTAAATGAAAATTAACGTGTCAAAAATAGGTATCCTTTTCATTCGCCGGTGCGACAATCTGCACTGCATGGTGTCCCGGAAGTCCCATTCATTCATAAACATTTGAAAAACACTGATTTTCCTGACCATCCTCCCCCCCAAAAAAAAAATAAATAAATAAATAAAATAATACAAAATGCGTCAATAGACATTCACTCATTTATGCAGTATTTCTGAAATGGAAGGCGAGAGGAAAATGTACCCATACATCCTAGAGCGTCAACTGGTCCACGAGAACGGCAAACTTCAGGTGCAATCTTTCTTTTGTACTTTTCCAGCGCTCTTGAAAACCAACCGTAATTATATTGACTTTGTCAAACAGTAGAGTAAACACTCATTAAATACTCGAGACGTAATGATGTTTCATTTAAGGTCTTAGATGAAACTTGATGCGAAACAAATTATGTCATTCTAATTTAGTCAAGATAGCACCGTTCAAATCATTATGTAACGTCTGGGTTTTTATAACCACGAATGGGTATATTGTCCCCGTTGTCTCTGAGACAGCTGCAAATAACATGATAAATTATCTGGCACGTTCGATATTCGTCAACAGCAATGTCTACAATGAGCTTAGAATGAGGAACATGAAGCACACATTTATAATTAGGTGGATTCCAGGAAGCAGCCTCTCGCATGTATAGCCTTCGAGTGAGAGTGACAGTTATGAGATTAAGCATACCAAACCAACATGAGTCTGAGCCCGTGTATGAGGAAGAGAAACCCTCTTTTACGGAGGGTACGAGCAGTGGTGAGCATTCACCCTCGAGGAATTCTTGTTCAGACAAGGGGGGGTGAAGAATTTAATGGTAGGCCACCTCGTTGCAACGAATGCAATGGTAGGGTCAGAGTACGAAGCTATTTCCATCATGGACAACAGTATGCCTTAATGAATATTAATTCCGCCATCCTTTGTCATGAAATTTCTTCCTCCATAGATTTACTATCCCTCGCCAATGAACTCACTCTTCATCCATTCAAAGCAGGTCAAAAAAACAGCTGGGTTCTCTGTCAGCTCCCACAGTCCAGAGAAATCGAGCGGCTGCTCAATGTGTAGCCCTATATCGCAGAAACATTCTTGAAGATGAAGGTGATGGGGCAATCGAGAAAGTCTACATTACCGATTTATGCCGCAGAGAATATCAGGATACACCTACGATTACTTTTAACAGGTCGATGGAGAGAAAAGTTATTTTTGATGAAGTCATTCTTTCCATTCTGAGGAGGGTGAAGGGAATTTTTCTTCACTGTCTGGACATGGATTCTTCGAGGGGGAATGCTCACCCCAGCTCGACCGATCCGTAAAGGAGGCTTTTCTTTCCTCATACATGGACACAGAATCGAGTTGGTTTGGTATAATATGAGAAATTAGAGAAAGGCATGACGCAGCATGGCATCATGGCATTTGGAAATCGTGCAATTAAACAAATGATAGATGTTGTTACAAGAAGTCGTAAATCTGTTTTTCCGTAATCATTCATGTATTCCAGTGATTATATTGCTGAAACTATTAATTTTCTGGCGATGGTGGCACATTCAGGTATTCGAGAATGCAAAGTGACGCCGAAGGGGGGAGAATACATGGGAATGAAGAACGTGACTATTTCGGGCTTCCCATGCAAACCGTGGCAAGATGCGGAGAACAAGGAAGAGGACAGATTTGCTACTATCAGCATCTCAACTTTCCCGGATGAGCACAAAGTCGAACACAACTACTGCAGGAACCCGAATGGAAACCCAGGCGGTCCCTGGTGCAACATCAAGGATTCTGGTGAACAATTCCTCTCTCTACAAAGGAGTAATGCGGAAATTTAAATAAAATACATGTTACGTACAAAATGCAACGATTAGAGGAATGCCACTTTTTCACTGCTAGTAAGAAACGCGGTTCTTTGACTTGCATTTACTATTTTAACTTACACATTCTAAGTGAAAATTAACGTGTCAAAAATAGGTATCCTTTCCATTCGCCGGTGCGACAATCTGCACTGCATGGTGTCCCGGAAGTCCCATTCATTCATAAACATTTGAAAAACACTGATTTTCCTGACCATCCTCCCCCCCCCCAAAAAAAAAAAATAATAAAATAATACAAAAATGCGTCAATAGACATTCACTCATTTATGCAGTATTTCTGAAATGGAAGGCGAGAGGAAAATGTACCCATACATCCTAGAGCGTCAACTGGTCCACGAGAACGGGAAACTTCAGGTGCAATCTTTCTTTTGTACTTTTCCAGCGCTCTTGAAAACCAACCGTAATTATATTGACTTTGTCAAACAGTAGAGTAAACACTCATTAAATACTTGAGACGTAATGATGTTTCATTTAAGGTCTTAGATGAAACTTGATGTGAAACAAATTATGTCATTCTAATTTAGTCAAGATAGCACCGTTCAACTCATTATGTAACGTCTGGCTTTTTATAACCACGAATGGGTATATTGTCCCCGTGGTCTCTGAGACAGCTGCAAATAACATGATAAATTATCTGGCACGTTCGATATTCGTCAACAGCAATGTCTACAATGAGCTTAGAATGAGGAACATGAAGCACACATTTATAATTAGGTGGATTCCAAGTAGCAGCCTCTCGCATGTATAGCCTTCGAGTGAGAGTGACAGTTATGAGATTAAGCATACCAAACCAACATGAGTCTGAGCCCGTGTATGAGGAAGAGAAACCCTCTTTTACGGAGGGGACGAGCAGTGGTGAGCATTCACCCTCGAGGAATTCTTGTTCAGACAAGGGCGGGTGAAGAATTTAATGGTAGGCCACCTCGTTGCAACGAATGCAATGGTAGGGTCAGAGTACGAAGCTATTTCCATCATGGACAACAGTATGGCTTAATGAATATTAATTCAGCCATCCTTTGTCATGAAATTCCTTCCTCCATAGATTTACTATCCCTCGCCAATGAACTCACTCTTCATCCATTCAAAGCAGGTCAAAAAAACAGCTGGGTTCTCTGTCAGCTCCCACAGTCCATAGAAATCGAGCTGCTGCTGAATGTGTAGCCCTATATCGCAGAAACATTCTTGAAGATGAAGGTGATGGCGCAATCGAGAAAGTCTACATTACCGATTTATGCCTCAGAGAATATCAGGATACACCTACGCTTACTTTTAACAGGTAGATGGAGAGAAAAGTTTTTTTCTGATTAAGTCGTTCTTTCCATACTGAGGAGGGTGAAGGGAATTTTTCTTCACTGTCTGGACATGGATTCTTCGAGGGGGAATGCTCACCCCAGCTCGACCGATCCGTAAAGGAGGCGTTTCTTTCCTCATACGTGGGCACAGAATCGAGTTGGTTTGGTATAATATGAGAAATTAGAGAAAGGCATGACGCAACATGGCATCATGGCAGTTGGAAATGGTGCAATTGAACAAATGATAGATGTTGTTACAAAAAGTCGTAAATCAGTTTTTCCGTAATCATTCATGTATTCCAGTGATTATATTGCTGAAACTACTAATATTAATTTCCTGGCGATGTTGGCACATTCAGTTATTCGAAAATGCAAAATGACGCCGAAGGGGGGAGAATACATGGGAAGGAAGAACGTGACTATTTCGGGCTTCCCATGCAAACCGTGGCAAGATGCGGAGAACAAAGAAGAGGACAGATTTGCTACTATCAGCATCTCAACTTTCCCGGATGAGCACAAAGTCGAACACAACTACTGCAGAAACCCGAATGGAAACCCAGGCGGTCCCTGGTGCAACATCAAGGATTCTGGTGGTTTAGACTTACCATGGGAATATTGCGATGTCCCCTTCTGTGGGCCTGATGATCAGGAGGAACCATGCGAGGCAGGGAGTCAGTGCGAGCCAAGTGAGTCTTAACAGTCCCCTGAAATTAAGATATTTCGTACAATACTATGGATCTTCGTTACAGTGGGACGGGAGAAAGTTCGATGTCCGCATGCATCGCTCTGCGCGACTAGTTTTATTTATTACTGTGATTCTGCCGGTCTTAATCTTTTCTTAGGAATTATACACCTTCCAGCGGCATTCCTGCACTTCCTCAGACCTGAATCAGCAATATTATTTCCTCCTATTTATAGGAAAAAAACTGGGAAACTGGGACTTTCATAAACAGTTTATTTTAGCAGTGCCAGCATATAGTTTTCTTTGTTTTTTTTTCATTTTCACGTCGATTCCTCAATAGTGCCAAACACAGCATGAAACATGATACTGCTTCAAATTGAAGTTGAGAATGTTGGAAGTTTTTGTAACGCTTAGGTAGAACCTGAACTTGTATTTGGCACTATCCAATATAGGAGAAAGCGGACATGCAAGTTTGGGGAAAGCAGTCAAGATGGCTCTTCCAAGGTAGCACATAAAATTGATTCATTTGAATGATTGGTTCAATGGTGCACTATTCAAGGCGGAAGTGTCAACATTAAATCAGTCTCCGTTCAATGGATTCTTCTGCAATAGAAAATCCCTTGTTTTATGTCTACTGCTAGAATTATTTTTGCGCACCCCATCAGGGTTCGCTGAATAGATTAGCCAATCGCCCAAAATACTTTCGATGAAGAAAAATGCTCGATTTACAGGAAATAATAAGGTGGCGGAAATTCCGCCATGTTAAAATTATGTCGCAGAAAACAAACTAAAGGAAAAAAACGAAAATTTCTCTTGTGCATCAGACACCGTGTAATGCAATGCAAACGTAAAATTAGTAAAAGGACATTCAATAAAATATAATATATTAATTGTTTATTTTTAAAGCCAATTAATTGATTGACTTGAAGACATGTTCAAATATGGGCATTTACCTAAGTAATAAACGAAAGTGAATTTGTCGGGATGGGATCGGTGTAACCCATAACCTTAAACTTTAAATCTTAGTTCCTAAGGGTGGGGGATATGCACATCGGAATTTAGAGGCCCTGTGACTTAAAAGGGCCACCTAGGGCTACCTGGGTAATACTTCGGAGAAACAATTATTTGCTTTTAGGAGGATATCAAGCCCAGTGACTTCATTGGTTACCTTAGTAGGGCACCTAACAATGAATCATTATCCAGACGCTGAATCAGCATTTAATCAATGTTGATTCATTGTTACGAGCTACTGGGGAAAGTTCATTTTTCATTTAACTTTCCACCTTTTAACTATTGGATTCAATCAAAGTGGAAATTTAAAGAACAGACGGCGGGCCGGATGAACCACCTCTGTGGGCAGTATGTTTGACACCCCTGGTGTAGGAGAAGTGAAGTGACGACATTAATTAGATATGCTCTAATCAATCTTGAATTGCAATGACTGCTGAAATCATCCTTGCTTTCCTAATTAATAATGCAGAAGTCTTGTTCGGTGACAGTCTTGATGGTGCATGGTCATCACGTACAGTGTTTCCGATGTGAATCTTTTTTTTCATCGTTGTTGTGTAATATGACTACTTGTATGGTATGAAATATGACTACCTGTATAGTATGATGAATGCCTTTCACACGTATCGAAGTATCAGGTCATCCCGTAAGTAATGTCGTTTTTTTGGCATTGCCTTACTTGTGTCTTCTTTATACATGTATCTGCGAACATCCCATGAAATATTTCTATGCTAACTTGTGCAGGGGTTAGTCGTCAATATAGTGCAGGTTTTCACGAGGTAACAGTGCTACGTTTTTCTTGGACACTAAAGACAAGATGGAGGTGAGTCTTCTTGTGTAATCCGTATATTACGAAATACTTAAATTCTTTCCCTTATTGCGCTGACGTCGGTGCTTTTTGTAAGCTCTACAAATACCTGAGGAAGCTCTGAATGCGAGGAAATGCCAAAGGTGGAGCCAAAGAAATTCAGGTCTGGTGACTACAGCTTAACCAGTGAAGCACGTTCAGGCCGACCTATTCAGTTTGATGATGAACTGCTGGTGGCTACACTCGATGAATATCCTGCTGTAACTGTTGAAGAACTTGCTCAGAAGTTCAATTCCACCCATTCCACCGTTCACCGCCACTTGCGATGGCTAGGCAAAACTTGGAAAGTAGGTTCCACATGTGTCACCAGACAATCTTTTGGATCGAGTAAACATTTGTTCTTCCCTACACTCTCGTGCACTTCACTTTTTTGAATCGACTCATTACTGGGGATGAAAAATGGGTGCTTTATCACAATGTTAAGCGTCGTCGTCGGTGGGCTAGTGCCGGGGAACCTGCTGTACCACAGGCAAGAAGAGGTCTTCGCCCCAGGAAGGTTTTGCTGTGCGTTTGGTGGGATTTTATTGGCGTTGTTTATTTTGAACTGTTGCAGCCCGATGAAGCCATAACAGCGGAGGTATACTGCCGGCAGCTCCAAAGTTTGAGCGCTGCATTGCAGGAAAAACGTCCTTCATTGGCCAATCCTAAGGGTGTTTTGTTTCATCAGGACAAAGCGAGTCCTCATACCGCTCGGATCACGTGTGCCAAAATGGAAGAGCTGGGTTAGGAAAAAATTCCACATCCGCCGTATTCACTAGACATTGCAGCCTCCGATTACCACCTATTCAGAAGTCTACAAAACTATCTCAACGGAAAAGAATTTGAAAGTTTGGAGGCTATCAAAAGTGACCTGTCCGCATTTTTTGCTTCAAAGCCAAAGGAATTTTATGAACATGGAATTGAAATGCTTGTAGAAAGGTGGCAGAGAGTCATAGAGAACGAAGGGGAATGAATGAATGAATGAAAGAGTTTATTGTGTTCAATGTCTTAGACATTATTACACAAATATTTGACTTTTCTTTAGTAACTTTTACGTTCTCATAATTTCTATTCTGAGATCGCGGGCTAGTTCAAGGAATTTCGCCATATATTTGATTGTATTAATATGTGATGATTGCATTAAAATTGAAAATTTCTGTTTGTTGGGGTGGTCGTGGTAATACCGTGGTATTAGAGCGTTTCTGTATGACGAGTATACAGGGCAGATTAGCATGAAGTGAAATTCGTCTTCAATCTCTCCACGGTTGCACAGTGTGCACAGTCTGTCATGGTAATCTCTATCTACCTTGTTGTTCTCTCAGCCAGAACATCCCTGCATGGAATTGCCTGGGGATACCACACTTCTCCAAAGCCATACGAGCACAATAGTCTCCGGATGTTTCCGGTCCAGCAAGCGAGGTCTCGTTCACACCATCCTAGTTGCCATATATAGGCCTTTTTTGCAAGTCTGGTGTCTGGCATGGAGATTAAACGCTGCTAGTACTTGAGCGCCCATATATATTGGTCGCAAATTAAGTTTTGCCGACCTAGTTCCCCACGCGCAATGTTGTTAGGCATCGTGTTATGTCAATATCCATTTGCAGAATTTGTTATGCAACGTGTCACTCTCCCGCCTGTTTTCAAAGCACCAAAGTTCGGACCCGTAGTTTGCCACAGGGAGAAATTTGGTGTCAAATATTTTCAGCAGCATGTTTGAGGGGAGAGGGAAGTATTTGATTAGGGCTGGTTTCCCAGGGCTTTTCTAGCTTGTTGGGCAAGGGCTTTTTGGGCTTTTCTCCACGTGCCACGAGAGCGAAGATCATGCCGAGATATTTATAGTATGGAACGACCTGAATTCGATTACCGCCGAAAAACCATTTCTCATGCTGTGTAAGGCGACCACCCTGTCGAAAAACTATGATTTGGTACTTTTGTAGATTTGCACGTAAGTTCCAGTTATCTAAGTATTCTTTCAAACGGTCAACGAGTTTTTGAAGGCGGAGGGGAGTGTCGCTGAAAATTACTAAGTCGTCCGCATACATGAGACACGACACAGGAAAGTTGTTTAGCATGATAGGTTCCGGGGCATTTTCTCTCAAGAAGGCTGGTAGGTCTTGGACAAACAGATTGAACATGAGAGGAGACAAAAAACAACCCTGGCGGACACCACTTAAACACTTCAAATAGCCGGTGCCGTCGGTTTCCATTGAGGCTCTCACTTCATCGTACTCTGTAGCATGCGCAGCATCTTCGTGCTCAGCTGAAGATTACCTAATTTACTCCATAACAGTTCACGGTCCACCTTATCGAACGCTTTTTCCAGGTCCACAAAGAAGGCGTAGAAGCGACCTTTTCGTCGGCTTAGGTACGAGGGCCACTCAATAAGTTATCTACCTGAATATGAAAGGGATGAGCAACAGGCCTGTGCCTGCTGTGACATGTCTCGACAGGTCTCGTGAGTGCCCCACCACTATACCAGCTCAGTGGCTCAAGTCCGTTCAAAATGGTAGCGCATTAGATTTCTTTGCCTGAGTGTGTGTCATGGATTTGACGAAAGTTGAACATCGTTCAGTGATCAAATTCCTCACCAAAGAAAGGAAAGCACCTAAGGAGATTCATGAACGTATGTCTAACGTTTATGGTGTGTCTTCGCCTTCTTATTACCAAGTTAAATTTTGGAGCAAGCAGTTTAAGTGGGGAAGAGAATCAATTGAAGATGACCCAAGGTCGGGGCGCCCAGTGGAGGCTTCTGATCAGGAAATGTGTGACAAATTGGATTGAACTCAAGAACTGGGGATTTCAGAGGGCACAGTGATTCACATTATTCATGAAAAATTACACATGTCCAAAGTCAGTTCTCGATGGGTCCCAAGAATGCTGACTCCAGCTCAGAAGAAGAACAGATCTGACATCTGCAAGGAAAACTTGGAGTTTTCTAAACAAATCGGGGAAA
>CAJPEV010000483.1:68437-117682 GCA_905338385.1 Darwinula stevensoni
CAGGTCTTCTGGTTGATTTTTTCCCTCTTTCATGGAGAAAAACAGGTTCAAGTCACAGTTCACTGTCCACAAGAAGAGCGATGGTAAGCATGACGGTTGGGGTGTGCACAGTGGTTCACTTGTGCGGTTGCGGTGGAGAATCTCCGTGAACAATAGCAGAGCCACAATTAGTGTGTGCCGGCTTGGCGCCATCTTGGAACCTCTCGAACGAAGGGAAATATATACTTGATTGAAACTTGATGCGATGCAGGTGTACTTAAATTTTGAAAAACAAAAAAAAAGACATTACTTATGGGATGACCTGATACTATAGGTTATCAAAAGAATGGATAGACTTACGTGAAACAACTTCGCCTGCTTCAGCCATGCTTATATGATAATTTAAAAGACGCTACAGTATGGCATCAATGCTTCTACATTGATTCAATGTTGCCTCCATGTTGAAGACAACCCTAATGAGAGAACGTTCTCCGGTTAATATTATGTTAACAAAAGCCTGGCGAGACATGGGAACAAACACGATGTCCTGACCGCGAAGTGTGAAGCGTCTACTTGCCCAACATAGTTACTGTATTTAAGCAATTAGCACGCGTCTAGTGTAATTTTGCTGCAGTACTTCATGTTTTCTCCACAAACGCCGCCGGGAAAGGTATTTGACTTCCTGCATATTTTCAACCTAAGTGACAACTCAACCAAGGAGGATCCAGGATAAATCTGAACGGGGTGATGGGCACAAAAAAGTTTGATAGTAATTTGAACTTTCAATTTAGAATCGATGTTGAAAGTGCAACGTGGTTTCAACGTTAGCTGTGTTGACAAAATGACGTTGAATCAACGTTGATTCAGTGTGAGTGTGCTACTTCCGTTATTGTAAACTTGTTCCAAAATATTTTATTAAAATTTGCACATGCAGGTGAAGCCCCCCCAGAATATCCTGAATGCCGCATGACGGAGATGGGGAAAGAATATATGGGCACCCGAGGCCAAACTGAATCAGGAAAGAACTGTTTGCATTGGAAAGATAAACCAGAAAGCAAAGAATTGGAAGACTTCATGGTGTCCCATCTCTCCCTCGAAGACGTAAGATATGCCCTACGGGAACAAGGCTTGGAAAGATGGAAATTTTACCTAGAATGGAACTATTGCCGGAATCCAGGGTTCAAAAAGCGGCCCTGGTGCTTCGTTTCATACGAGGATCTCAGCTGGGAGTATTGCAACATACCCCTCTGCAAAAGTCCTAATGGTATGCGAAGTTTTCACCAAAGTGGTATTCAAAGCAATGAATCACCAGCTCACCAATATATGCTCCCACTTGAGTTCATTAAGCCAGACTCAAAAGAACATCAGAGTTTATGCCGGCAGAAATAGCAGATTCGGAGAGCTTAACTTCGATTTTGCTGATAGATCATCTTTTAGCGGTAGCTATGAAAAAAAAAAAACTTCAGAATTTTAATGCCAAGTCCATTATTTATTATTTTTTCCATTTTTTTTGCTGACGGCGATCAAGCGACAAAATTCTCGCAATCTGGTCAATTTCAATGCAATTTTTCTGGATTGCAATTCAAATCGTAATTCTTTTTTAAGGGTTCAGACATTTACCTGTTGAAATGTTTCCCATGAGCATTGATATGTTAAACATCAATTCCAGCAGTAATTAAGGATCTTTTGAATATCCATCTTCTAGATTACACCTGAAGGATCCGCTTCGCTGGTAACAAAATTTAAACGGAGGATCATAATAACTTTTTTTATTAGAGGTTAAAGGAAATACAATCAGCAAAGGGATATCGTTCAAACTACAAAGTGCCACGCTCTGGATCAATAATAGAGGATGCTTTACGTCATCAGGGAACCCTCAACTGGATGGATGTACATTCGCAGCGAGTTCCCCCTCGTTGCATTCAAGTGATACACGTAGTTGTAATTTCCAACACCCGGACATTGGACAAATAATGATTTCGAGTCATGGACGGTAGATGGATCAACTCTATTTAACTGACACGACACGCGGATAGGAGCGGGCAGCAGTGATGGTAAATATGCTTCTTGCAGGGTGTAAACGAATACCGATATCAGAGGATCGGAGTGTCATTTTCTCCAGCCGCTTACAGTTGCTAGCGGGACGTACTGACCTATGACAGCAGAGAACAGGCCAAAACACATATGACGTCATAGGATGGCTGGAAGCTTCAGAAGAACCAACAGAGCCGTTTAGAAAATCGAAAGACCACGTGTCTTGAAGCTTAGAGGCCTAAGCATGGTACGGGTCAACACGTTAGGTCCGACAAGACGCGCAGGTGGGGCCAGTAGTGCTCGGTTCCACTATCGAGTCTCGAGTCGGGTTAAACCACGATTCGGAACGGACCGATTGAATCGAGTTCTAAAAAGTTCACCAGTGCATGCCTCTATCGGACAGAAGGAGGACGTCGGCTGATATAAATTAGACACGTGATCACAACGGCAAAACGGATCCCACGGGGCGCAGGTGACGATTCCGGACTCGGATGACATCCGAAGTGTCCTACTTGCAGAACGGTACGAGAGACTTATGACGTACAAAATGCTGAAAAGGTACGGGGATATAAGTTTCATCAGAGGGAGTTGAAGTATGATTGTGATATTAATGTGTTGATTTAATGGTTTCGTTCAACGTAGGCATTTTAGAGCAGGCACGTGAAGCGCCCGCCTAGATCACATCGTCTGCAGGCTGTGCTTTCACCTTCCGTTCAACGCGGCTACCCCGTGTTGGACGTGGGTGCGCACGCCATTCCATGCTTGCATGGCCTACAACCCACATTTGTGAATAATAAAGTTACTACTTCTTGTCGTAGATATATTAGATAAAACATGCACCAAGGCAATTTACTCATGAAGAGATTGCGACTGAAAAATCACATGCAGCATTCGACGTGTGATACACTTCTGTAGTCTTACACACATGGTTAATATTTATTAGCAGTTAGAGGAATTCATTTATAATCAGATGTAAAGGGTGCCGTTGCGATTCATGAGACTGCGTTGTTCGATTCAGTTTAGAGAGTGGCAACCGAAAGAAAAGGAAGTAAATACGTTCCCAATTAAATAATGAATTTAAACATTATATTTTCGTGCAAGGTTTCAGACCACGACATTCAACATGAGATCAACGTCACCTTCACACGATTTCTCCTTCATGGGTAGGTGATCCACTAAATTGCATTTTTGGGTGGTTCTTTTTTAATAAAAGATTTTTTTTGGAAGTCACACTATTTATTGAATCCAGTAAAATAATTCACAATTGATTATTGAGTAAAATTTAAGATTCATAAGGTGTTGAAATCCATACCGTCAGTTTTTTTCAGCTTCCATTCCTGAATTGTGCAATGCGCATTTAGAGATGAGTTATAGGTGCTAGAGGTGGATCATTAAACCTCAAGCGCAATAATGACCTGTGCTCGACCGTCTCAGATTTCAATGAACTATTCAGTTTAAACTTTTCATTGGGCTGTTGGATCCAGCTGATTCTTGACAGAGGTTTATGAGTCTAAATGTCTGGTCTACTGGTATAACTAAAGCTTTCATCAGGGATAAAAAAAAGTGGAAATGGGATGCGTACAAGTGCACGGGAGATAGCACGGACTATGAGGAATATAGGAGGATCAAGCGGACGTTGAAGCGGAAATTAGATCTGCGACACGGGAGGTCGAGTAACGGCTGGCTTGCGATGCTAAGAAGAAACCTAAGGCTTTTTATCGGTATGCTAGTGGTATGTGTCAACAGTCGATCGGGCCGCTAATGAACGAAGAGAGGGAGTTGATTGCAAGTAATAAGGATATGGTCAGTATACTTATCGAGTTCTTCGCTTCCGTTTTCACTGTCGAATTCGACTCGGCACCGACTTTGGAGGAGGTGACCTCGGAGTGCATCGAGGATACATCACCGAGGAGACGATCGTGAATATGATAGGGAAGTTAAAGGTGGGCAAGGCGACCGGCCCCGATGGGATTCCTGCGAGAATCATTAAGGAAACCGCGAGATAAATATCGGCTCCAATAAGAATTATATTCGAAAGCAGCCTTTCGCGCGGGGAAGAACCTTAGGGCTGGAGACTAGCGAACGTCGTACCGATCTTTAAGAAGGGCGGACATAGTAATCCAGGAAATTACAGGTCGGTAAGTCTCACGAGTATCACTGGGAAGATCATGGAGAGCATACTAAGGGACCATCTCTTGGATTTCCTCGAAGGAAACGCGCCCATTCGGGACTCAACACGGCTTTAG
This sequence comes from Darwinula stevensoni, assembly GCA_905338385.1. Taxonomy (NCBI): domain Eukaryota; kingdom Metazoa; phylum Arthropoda; class Ostracoda; order Podocopida; family Darwinulidae; genus Darwinula; species Darwinula stevensoni. The sequence goes on from CAJPEV010000483.1 coordinate 72,697, forward strand.
GAGGCGTCGAAATTGTCTCATCAATTTGTTCGAATTCTATGACTGGGCGACAGAAAAGAGTGATGAGGGAATCCCGTGGGGCATCTTCTATTTAGATTTCGCGAAAGCTTTTAATACCGGTCCTCACAAGAGGTTGCGAGTTAAACTGGTGACGCACGGGATCCAGGGTAGGACGAGCGAGTGGATCAGTAGCTGGTTGACAGGAAGAGAGCAACGGGCGATGATAAATTGGGAGGCGTCGAAGGAGGTCGGAGTCGCAAGCGGTGTCCCTCAAGGCTCTGTCCTTGGAACGCTTCTTTTTTTGGTCTACATAAATGATTTATATCTCGGCGAAGAGGGTAAGATAAGTAAATTTGTCGACGACACCAAGATAGGTTTTACCATAAGGGGAGAGGCGGATAGGGCAAGAGCCGAGCGAGATTGAAGTCTTTTGGACGAGTGGAGCAAGAAATGGTTCATGAGGTTTAATAAAAGTAAGTGTGAAGTTCTCCACGTCGGTCGAAACAATGGTAGGTCTCTCGACACGTTCGGGGATGTTAAATTGGATGAGGCAAACGGAGAGAGAGATTTAAGTGTTTCTATCGACGAGGACCTCAAGTTTTCCTCGCACGCGCATGCGACGGTCGCCAAAAACAACAGGATTCTAGGTTACATTCGTCGTTCGGTTGGAAATAGGACTTCGAGCGTTATTCTTCCGTTGAATGCGTCGCTGATAAGACCCAAGTTGGAATATTGCATCCAGTTTTGGAGGTCTACAAACGAAGCGACTTGTCGGCGCTCCAGGGAGTACAGAGGAGGGCCACAATAATGAAGGAGGTCAGGGGACTATCATACGAGAAGCGTTTAGAGGTGTTGGGACTGTACACCGTCGAGCGAAGGTTAAGGAGGGGCGATCTCATCCAGGCTTTCAAGATAATCAAAGGAATAGATAATGTCGAGTGAGGTAGGGTTTTCCAGTTTGATGGCAGGAAGAAAACGAGAGGTAATCAACTTAAGTTGCGCGAATCGCAGGGTGCGGCTCAGGTCGAGACAGGAATTCATTACTTGCAGAGTGCTGAACACGTGGAATGCGTTAGATGACGAAGTAGTGGCTGCCCTTCCTGTGATGATCTTTAAGAAGAAACTGGATGCTTTCATGGACAAGAAAAAGCTGGGGGCAATGTTTACGTTAGGTACAAGACCGTTAGCAACTAGGATAGTAAAAAAGAAATATTCAAATTATACTTAGCTTCAAAAGGGTTAGGCCTACCCTAAAATTAAAGAACGCTCGACCTCGACACGTGATATCGAAATGGATGAAATCGCCTCTTGATATCGCTAACTATCTTGAATCCTAAAAAAAAAGGTTTTTTTCACTTCCTCAAGAAGCCGCTAAATCCCGATAGAGGGCGCTATTGCTGATCGGGTAACCGATGGTAATTTAAAAGAAAAATTACACTGTATTCAAGGGGAAATAGTACGTGTAATGCATTCGGGTAAAAATATAATATACACATAAACTCTTGATATTGGACATATAGGAGTTAGAGATTTTCAAGGTTTTTGTCGGAGCAATTCCTTAGGTTATGTATCATCTTGTTATAAAGTTTATGAGTGGATCATTACATGTAAAATGCAGGAAGAGTCTATGCTCCATCACCTCAAAATTAGTAGTCCTGGTCATTACTTCACTTCAGGTGGAATGATTCAATTATAAGCATTTTTATTTTACCTGTAAATGGGCATGGCACAATTTAGGCAGGGGTGCTGAAAAAAAGCTGACACGCATATCAACAACTAACTGTCAAATATCGGTCGCCTATCCAGGGTATTCTTTCGCATTTATGAAGCTGCCTTTCTCCCATAGAAAACGGTGGAACTTTTTTAATCGTCCTATATAAGGCGATCCCATTTGTTAGTTATTATTTAGCTCCAATAAATCCATCGATTGTCTTCATGGCGTTTCAGATCCAATAGAATGCAAATTGACAATAAAGGGAGAGGAATATGCAGGGTTCACGAACGTGGCGAGGAATGGAGAGAAGTGTCAACCTTGGCTGAGCCAAACCCCAAACAAGCATTCAACGCTCCTTTTGCTGCCGATGTTTTCCGATCCTGGCATAGACAGCCGCCACTGCTACTGTCGAAATCCCAACGATTATGCAGACGGTCCCCGGTGTTACACCGAAACCGGGACTGGTCTCCATGAATGCGAAATCCCATTCTGCTGGGACTTCCTAAAGAAATCAGCTCTAAAAGGTATAAATATGAGTTACGCTTATACATTGCGTTTCTCAAAGTTGCAGTAAATTCGCCTTTCCGATGAAAATATTCGGTGACACGAATATACAAAGTAGAATATAAAGTAGATAGGCCAACAAATAAAGCTTACGAGTTGCAAAGTTGCAAAAGTTGCGATTTAGTCTCACAAGTCTCACAAGAGACTTGTGAGACTGAATAATCTTCATAATACAGTTGACTCACAAAAGTAACTCAAATATCGAAATTATTCACGTACGTACGAAGTCACCATTGGATGAATCTAACTTTTTTATGGTCTGGATATGAACAGGCAATCCGACGGTGTTAGATCTGGACTGCCGACTGACAGAAATGGGGAAGGAATATGTGGGGATAGTGCATGTGACGGAGAGTGGAGCACCATGTCTCTCGTGGGATTTACAACCGTATGGAAAGACTGATGACTTCGATACTGAGATCTCATATGAGAAACATTTCCATTGGGGAGATCCATCAAAGCACCTAAACTACTGTCGGAACCCTACATCGAAGAATCGACCATGGTGTTTCGTCCACGATCCAGAGAAGAAATGGGAGTACTGCGACGTGCCCTTATGTCCGATTGCGTAGGCTTCAATTCATGCATAGAAAATGCATTGCGCAGCTAAAACCATGATTTCTTGTAACGCCTCACCATGGTCCACTTCACTGCCACAATGCGACTTCTAAGCGACTCCTTATTGGAATCATATACTTTGAAGAAAGCCAATGCACATTAAAAAATAATTCCCAGTGTAAGGTGCTGGTAAATTCAATTTTTGCTTCAAGGACATGTGACGTCAATGAAAGAGACAAAATGCTGTCATGAACTGAACATTGCTAAGAAACGGTCTCGAATATAATTTTTTAGAGGATTAATCTTCTGCTTCCTCATTACTATTCAGTTTTGAATTGGTCTTAGGACATGTGGACCATTCCTTTTGTATAAACATTGATCTCTTGGGGATTTTGCATAGTTGCACGAAATCCTGTCCGTGATAATACTGAACCTGCTGCACCTTTCAAGAGACACGAACATGTTATACTGCCCTTTCACGAATCATTGAAATAAACGGTCTGGGGAATCCCTTATTAATGAATAATTACCTGGTAATTAAACTGAGAAAAGGTCGAACTACTTCCATCTCAAGACCATCACCTCCCTCACCATAATTCTTAGGAATTAAGGACTTCCAAGCAACTCGCCTTTGTTTAGATAATTTATGTAACGGTAAATCTGGTCATCGGCAGATGACAGAGATGTATTCGACCGATAGAAGTAAGGATCCAGGTACTCCTCCATCTTCAACGCCTCCAAGGATGTTAGGAGTATGATGATGCTTTTCCCTCAAAATCGACACAGGGAATTTGCAAGACTAAATTATGATGAAAATGAATCGATATCATTTTTCGTCGAATCATTTCTCATGCCCTGAAATGTGATGGTGTAACCCTCTTTCTCCTTTGACGCTCTTCCAAAATTTCTTTTTTTTTCGTAGGATGATCTGCCATCATATCCAATTACGTCAGGAGGTGGAATAAGGCCTTCGTAATCTTGCTGGTCGCGATCATTCATGAAATGAGAAGAATATCTGTCATAGTTTCTAGACCGAAGGTAAACGGGAGTTTCGATTACGTCATGGGAGAAAATTAAAGGAATCGATGCTCCTGATTTTAAGTAGTAATTTTCCTCAAGGAAAATTAATTTGTCGCCGTTCATTGAGACATTGGGAGCCAGTCCATTCCTTAGAAGATGTGATAGAAGAAAATATCCATCGTGGTATCCCTTGCAGTCGGCCAGCAACTGTAAACCCCTTCTGTCTTCTTTGAAAGAGCCGTTCTACTAATTTATTTTTGGAGTAATGACTGAAAAAGATTACCGCATTTACTGGTGCATCAGGGTCATTTTAATACATATTTTATGGTGTTCGACGAGGGGGTGTGTCATGATGTAAATCTTAAATTTAAAAAGTTTTCAGGGTACTTATAGCTCATTGTTCCCTCCATGAGGTTGCAAACAGTGTCTGAACAGTCAAAACAGCGGTAATATGATGTCATATCAAAACAAAAATCATGGAATGGCTATGTCAATTTGTTGAATTCACCCGATTTCGAAATCAGAATCTGAGATGCCTGGAAGCGTGGAAAATTCATTCGCGAGGCAGTTCCGGAGACAATAATTTCTCATGGAAATTTTTGAGCCACAAAGGTTTTCATGTCGAAGAGAAAATCAAATTTGCTTCATGAATCGCACCATTAATCCTCATGATGCATTTAATTTAATAATTTTAATATAATTTAATGAGCCAGAGTTTTCTGACGACTCCTTTGACTAGGTCACCACTGATTATACGTATGTATCGTATAAAGCCTGCAGGTCGATGAACTTAGGATTGCGTTCCCCGTTGCTCCTTGACAACCGGGATATTGGGTTTGGACAAGAAAGGAAAGGAATTGGAATCGGGAGGGTAGAGTTGCAGACTTCTTACAGGTCTGGGACAAGAGTCGAAAGTTACGATTGACGCCTGACAGAATATGACTATACCTAAGCCTCCTAGAAGAGCGACCCATGGAGAGCTGCTCGTCTGAACATAGGGCGTGGACGTCACTCATCTCGTGCTGTCGCTGCTGCTTCGTGACAATATTGAGTCCTTCTTGGTAGAGGTAATGATGATGAATTCAATATAAATAATCCTGAAGGCTGGAAGTAGTGGCCATGAAAGTTTGAATGTGCATCAAGTATTGTACTATGAATACAGAATGGAATTCGTTGCCTACAGAATGAAAAAGCTATAACTTACTTCACAAACGGATCAAGTGTCGCAGCCCTATGGATTAATGACTGTCATGAAGCCGTAGGCTCCTGGCCTCTTTTCGCATATGCTTTCAGAGAATGAAAAAGTGCATTGCGTCACCCATCGCAAAGAGAAAAAGTATTTCAAAAATGCTGCCCCAAATAAACGACTCTGAGGAATGTGCCAAAGAATTAGGATTTTCCTTGAAATTTGTTCCTAAAAAATACTTCTGCATTAAATTCCAGCTTAGTATCAGATCTACCCATATCACAGGAGAAAAAACTATTTCGGAAAACAGTCTCATTTAAAATTAATAAATATGTATGTGCATTCCATGGGGTATACCCCCAAAGGACCTAAAGTTACACCCCATGCATAAAAAGCAGCCAAACCATCATCTTATTTGAAGGATTTAGTTTGCAAGGCATGCGTTCATTCAATGTGCTGGGTGCCTCAAACTGCAGTCAACCAGGCAAACTTTTAACAAAACATATCAGCAAGACTTGCTTGCCAAAGATCAATTGAACATGATACTGTTTACTTCTTCTAAAACAATGCGTATTCTTCTGAAGACGCAATCAATTCTCCCACTCACAACAGTTATTTTACATGAAACCTTCATCGACATCATAAATATGAATTCCCTCTTATCCAATAGAATATTTTCCTGGAAAAGATTGAGTTCGCTTTTTACTATAGCCATATATATGACAGGAAAAGTAACTTCAATAAATTCGAAGTAGCTGGCCTTGCACATGTCGAGTAATCTGTTTCATTGATATTTAAAGTTCGTTATTCTCCAGAGCTGAACCGATTCCCCAGTAGCTAATTATTCACGTACGTACGAAGTCACCATTGGATAAATCTAACTCTTTTATGGTCTGGATATGAACAGGCAATCCGATGTTAGATCTGGACTGCCGACTGACAGAAATGGGGAAGGAATATGTGGGGAGAGTGCAGGTGACGGAGAGTGGAGCACCATGTCTCTCGTGGGAATTACAACCGTATGGAAAGACTGATGACTTCGATACTGAGATCTCATATGAGAAACATTTCCATTGGGGAGATCCATCAAAGCACCTAAACAAATGTCGGAACCCTACATCGAAGAATCGACCATGGTGTTTTGTCCACGATCCAGAGAAGAAATGGGAGTACTGCGACGTGCCCTTATGTCCGATTGCGTAGGCTTCAACTCATGCATAGAAAATGCATTGCGCAGCTAAAACCATGATTTCTTGTAACGCCTCACCATGGTCCACTTAACTGCCACAATGCGACTTCTAAGCGACCTCTTATTGGATTCATATACTTTGAAGAAAGCCAATGCACATTAAAAAATATTTCCCAGTGTAAGGTGCTGGTAAATTCAATTTTTGCTTGAAGGACATGTGACGTCAATGAAAGACAAAATGCTGTCATGAACTGAACATTGCTAAGAATCGGTCTCGAATATAATTTTTTAGAGGATTAATCTTCTGCTTCCTCATTACTATTCAGTTTTGAATTGGTCTTAGGACATGTGGACCATTCCTTTTGTATAAACATTGATCTCTTGGGGATTTTGCATAGTTGCACGAAATCCTGTCCGTGATAATACTGAACCTGCTGCACCTTTCAAGTGACACGAACATGTTATACTGCCCAAAGTGCTTAGTAACTTTATTTGCCAGACCCCTTAGGGAATAATTACTTATTAATGGACCATTAATTTGACTCTTTTCCAGCTTGATGAAGGTAGAGTTCTGGTAGTGGAGGGAGTGGTATTAAGAACGGAATTAAGGACTTCCAAGCAACTCGCCTTTGTTTAGATAATTTATGTAACGGTAAATCTGGTCATCGGCAGATGACAGAGAGATGTATTCGACTGATAGAAGTAAGGATCCAGGTACTCCTCCATCTTCAACGCCTCCAAGGATGTTAGGAGTATGATGATACTTTTCCCTCAAAATCGACACAGGGAATCTGGAATACTAAATTATGATGAAAATGAATCGATATCATTTTTCGTCGAATCATTTCTCATGCCCTGAAATGTGATGGTGTAACCCTCTTTCTCCTTTGTCTGACGCTCTTCCCAAATTTCTTTTTTTTTTCGTAGGATGACTTGCCATCATATCCAATTACGTCAGGAGGTGGAATAAGGCCTTCGTAATCTTGGTGGTCGCGATCATTCATGAAATGAGAAGAATATCTGTCAGATAGTTTCTAGATCGAAGGTAAACGGGAGTTTCGATTACGTCATGGGAGAAAATTAAAGTAATCGATGCTCCTGATTTTAAGTAGTAATTTTCCTCAAGGAAAATTAATTTGTCGCCGTTCATTGAGACATTGGGAGTCAGTCCATTCCGCAGAAGATGTGATAGAAGAAAATATCCATCGTGGTATCCCTTGCAGTCGGCCAGCAGCTGTAAACCCCTTCTGTCTTCTTTGAAAGAGCCGTTCTACTAATTTATTTTTGGTGTAATGAATGAAAAAGATTACCGCATTTACTGGTGCATAAGGGTCATTTTAATACTTATTTTATGGTGTTCGACGAGGGGGTGTGTCATGCTGTAAATCTTAAATTTTAAAAGTTTTCAGGGTACTTATAGCTCATTGTTCCCTCCATGAGGTTGCAAACAGTGTCTGAACAGTCAAAACAGCGGTAATATGATGTCATTATATCAAAACAAAAATCATGGAATGGCTATGTCAATTTGCTGAATTCACCCGATTTCGAAATCAGAATCTGAGATGCCTGGAAGCGTGGAAAATTCATTCGCGAGGCAGTTCCGGAGACAATAATTTCTCATGGAAATTTTTGAGCCACAAAGGTTTTCATGTCGAAGAGAAAATCAAATTCGCTTCATGAATCGCACCATTCATCCTCATGATGCATTGAATTTAATAATTTTAATATAATTTAATGAGCCAGAGTTTTCTGACGACTCCTTTGACTAGGTCACCACTGCTTATACGTATGTATAAAGCCTGCAGGTCGATGAACTTAGGATTGCGTTCCCTGTTGCCCCTTGGCAACCGGGATATTGGGTTTGGACAAGAAAGGAAAGGAATTGGAATCGGGAGGGTAGAGTTGCAGACTTCTTACAGGTCTGGGTCAAGGGTCGAAAGTTACGATTGACGCCTGACAGAATATGACTATACCTAAGCCTCCTAGAAGAGCGACCCACGGAGAGCTGCTCGTCTGAACATAGGGCGTGGACGTCACTCATCTCGTGCCGTCGCTGCTGCTTCGTGACAATATTGAGTCCTTCTTGGTAGAGGTAATGATGATGAATTCAATATTAATAATCCTGAAGGCTGGAAGTAGTGGCCATGAAACTAAGTTTGAATGTGCATCAAGTATTGTCCTATGAATACAGAATGGAATTCGTTGCCTACAGAATGAAGAAGCTATAACTTACTTCACAAACGAAACAAAGTTTTACAACTATTGAAATATGGCAACAACGATTTTTTCATATGCAGCTCGTTGCTGTATAATTCACTAGTAGGCAGGCAGAACGATCAAGACTTTATTCATCAATGTCCCCGATCACATGTTGAAAAATCGTGGTATATTGACACTTGATCCATATTCAAGCTTGAGAGCTTGAATATGGATCAAGTGTCGCAGCCCTATGGATTAATGAGTGTCATGAAGCCGTAGGCTCCTGGCCTCTTTTCGCATATGCTTTCAGAGAATGAAAAAGTGCATTGCGTCACCCATCGCAAAGAGAAAAAGTATTTAAAAAATGCTGCCCCAAATAAACGACTCTGAGGAATGTGCCAACGAATTAGGATTTTCCTTGAAATTTGTTCCTAAAAAATACTTCTGCATTAAATTCCAGCTTAGTATCAGATCTACCCATATCACAGGAGAAAAAACTATTTCGGAAAACAGTCTCATTTATAATTAAAAAATATGTATGTGCATTCCATGGGGTATACCCCCAAAGGACCTAAAGTTACACCCCATGTATAAAAAGCAGCCAAACCATCATCTTATTTGAAGAATTAGTTTGCAAGGCATGCGTTCATTCAATGTGCTGGGTGCCTCAAACTGCACAGTCAACCAGGCAAACTTTTAACAAAACATATCAGCAAGACTTGCTTGCCAAAGAGCAATTGAACATGATACTGTTTACTTTTTCTAAAACATTGCGTATTCTTCTGAAGACGCAATCAATTCTCCCACTCACAACAGTTATTTTACATGAAACCTTCATCGAAATCATAAATATGAATTCTCTCTTATCCAATGGAATATTTTCCTGGAAAAGATGGAGTCCGCTTTTTACTATAGTCATATATATGACAGGAAAAGTAACTTCAATAAATTCGAAGTAGCTGGCCTTGCACATGTCGAGTAATCTGTTTCATTGATATTTAAAGTTCGTTATTCTCCAGAGCTGAACCGATTCCCCAGTAGCTCAGATGATTGCAAGTTCTAAACCAGGAATTGGGGACGCGTTTCCATGAAGGATTGGAATGGGAAAATGGAACAACGTCATATGAGATGAAGTGTCGCACCTACAGGTCGATGGTGCGTTTGATAATTCAGGGGCCAGAAGGCACAGTTCGTGATCATTAATAAGTCGATTTTTCTCCTCTTATTTTTCTTCGAGTTGATGGCTCCCAAGTCAATAATACTCAGCCATTTTCCTGATTTGCAGGCTTATATTCATTAGACTCTAAGTAGAACGAGCTAGAGCCCACATCATTGCCATTTCATTAAAAACATTTGGAAACAAGCAATTATCTGGACAAATTTTAGGAGTTCAGCTTATCCAAGGTGGTATGAATCCCCTCCAGTTATTTTCTGTTCACGGGACAGGTTGTGATTATTACCAGGTGCAAGATGCTCGAAGCCTTTCTATGCGTCTTCTCATGAGAATTCTTGAGTAGCAAGTTCTCCCCTATCCCCTATTTTCATTTTTTTTTCAATTAATGACCGCTGACGAGGCGAAAAATTTATTACTTAGCTAAAGAGAAGCAGGAAGTACAGGGTAGCTCATACCCTATTTTTACTCTTTTTAAAGTAAAACGAGAGTGAAACTGGAGTCAGCGTTTAAGATCGTTGATTAAGACAAATCACGACACGTAATCCATCTATTTCAAGCGTCAGCCACAATTGACTCCAAAGACAGACGGTGCTTCTTCCTAAGCCAACATAAGAAAGCAGGTTCCAGCAACGGTTCGTTCAAAAACATTCTTTTTACATGAATTCCCAAGGGTCATGCTATGGTTTGTTTCGAATCTCAGTCAGCTAAGCGTCCAAAACCTCGATCCCCTTGAAAATTCTTGGAGCGAAACTTGGAAAGTTCAGATTGCGCTTCTCCCAACAACGCGCGTGCTCCGGAAGACGAGTTAGATCAATAACAACGTGCTCGGGATTTGGTTGGAGGAAAAAAGAGCGAAAGCTGCCCGCTTCACCACGAAACTATTGCCCATTGGTGCAAATCTATCACGCAATGTCTGACCCCTTATAAAGGGAATAGGCTATACATAGGAAGCGAAAGTGGGAACCGAGTTCATCGAAATGGGTCCACGTGGGAGGATACGATTGTTCCTCGTCTACCTCCTATTTCTAAAGACAGTACTTGGCTTCTTGGCATATTACCCGTATCACCCTGGGAAAAGGAATGGGAACGTGTCTCGGGAAGTTCCAGCAAAGCGTAGGTCAGAGTGCAGCATCTCCTGCGTGACGCAGCGACCTTAATACCACCTTAATGGATCTCAAACATGCTATCCGCCATCATGAGGTAATATTAGAAGTTTTACTGCTTCGATCAGGCGTCTATTACCGCATATCTCGGATGCAAACAATCATATACCTGAAAGGAGGTCACATTAAGCAAATGCTGGTGGGCCTATCCAATGAATTTATACACCTTTTTCCCAAGGTTCCACTCATGCTGACATCACGTGGAACAGCCATACGATGCATAGAGAGCATGAAATTACTCTGAACATGGGAAGAACCTTTACACAATCCTGTATATGATGCCAGACATATTAAAGGCATAATAGGTGCAGAATTGATGTAGAATCACATATTTCTAAAATATTGACTTTCCACCATTATTTTTTTTTTAGGATTTCCATCTCACGATTTTGATACCCAACCATCTAGACAGCTCCTCCCGCGATCTTCTTCTTACTTACCGTGCACATTTCTAATAAGCAACGATTTACCTGTGCGCCGCTCACATGAGCTTAGTTGAAAAATTTTAGAGCATTCCAAATGTTGATATCAGATTGACCAAAGAGTGCTCTTAATATGCCAAAACTCTCTCCCAAGACTAAGAGTACTCTCCGAAGAGTACTCTTCATATTTTCAACGACTTTGGCAGTTCCAATGGAGTGCAAGCTGACGCAGTACGGCGGAGAATATCTGGGGAAAAAGAACGTATCCAGGTCTGGGAACCCGTGTCTTCCATGGCTAAGTCGAGTTTCAAGGGACCACCGACATGACAACGTTCTACCGACCTTCTCGGATTCCCTGGACAGCAGGCACAATTTTGCTTACAGTACATCAATGTCCTGGAGACCGTCGTGAAGCCTTGGATGGGCATGGTGGCTGCAGGTAGGAAGTATGTCTTCCAACAGGACTCAGCTCCAGCCCACAAGGCCAAGAAGACACAGGCATGGCTGACGCAGGATGCGGTTCACAAGGTGATGACCCAAATGGACAAGGCCATCGTCGCCAAGGCCTGCGCTTCCTTCCGCACTCGCCTCGAGTCTGTCGTCGCCAACAATGGAGACTACATTGAATAATTCGAAACTATCATTTGAACTGCTTCTGTGCCAATTTTCATTTCAATATATTGATTTTTGCTTGCAAAACATGTCTTTTTAATTTCCATTATAGTTTGCCCCAATTTACCTGCCCCACCCTGTATATGCTCAAGTTGCTCAAGGCTCTTATTAGTTTCAGGGTCATGGGTCAAATAATCGCAGCATATGACTTTCAATACATCGATGTATCACAAATTCCTGTAAGAACTGGATAAATAAACAGGTCTAAACATTTGACAATTGCATGTACTGTTCGATAGAACTATTTTTAAAATTCGCCCAAACTATTCAGTCTGTAAGGGGATTCCTTGTGAAGGGCCATATTACCTCAATGCCCATATTCCCCCAAGTTACTCTATCTTTCTCAATCAACATCAACTTCATTTTTTCGAAGAACTCCAACTACTCCTTCAATAAAATGCTCCTGAAAGACAAGGAAAGGAAAATTTGGATATTGAGGAAGAAAAACTAACTTTAGGTGAAAAAAAAACTATCTTCTCGACTTGGGTATGGTTTTCCTAGCGCTACCTGTCTGTGACGTAAGATAATGGCCTGGAAATAAGCCTCGTTAATGGAACGAGGCCAACCCGACGCTACACCCCTGCAACAGGACCCAGGACCCTGGACTCTTCAATGGGATACACGCGCATCCCTCATTCCCACGAAACAAAAACATTTCCAAGCGGAGACGGAACAACGGGGAGAAGGGTACGAGAAGGCAGCTGGTGCGGTGCTGGGTGGACCGAGGAGGAAGTGAAAAAGGGGGAGACACTTAAATTTTCATGTGAAGTGAATTGTGTTTGTGATTTAAATTATTCAGCCAATTGGGATCGTAATTAGTAAAACCTTTTTAATCACTTCGGCGATTTCTTGCTGAGTTTGCCGCGCCGGACCCTAGACTCTAAACAACGCCTTAATAGCATCAACTCCCACACGCAACAATTTGGTGGCAGCGGTGGGATTTAAAAAAAAAAAGTCTAATAATAATAATAATAATATTCTCACTTTGGGCGCGGCCAGCAAGGAAACTCTGTTGGGATTTTTTATTTGAAATTTTAACATGGAGAAAGCCGAAAAAGTCGGAGAGAAAGGAGCTGGATCATCCGGCGAAAAGAGAGATAAGGGAGAAAATGTGCTGTCTTTCGGGAGTATGAGTTTAATCGGGAGCCTTCCAGAATTCTCGGGTATCCGAGAAACTGTCACTGTTCGGGAATTTGTGGATAAGATCTTGCAAGCAAAATCCCTCGTTTCAGCTTGGGATGATGGAGTCGCTCTCACCGTCGCTAAACTGAAGATTACGGGACCAACAAGGGAGTTTATTGCAGCAAATGAGCAGACTACACCCTACAAAACTCTGGAGGAACTGAGTAAGGTTCTCATAAAGCAATTTTCTGTCCCTGAAGACCTTTCCACATTGCATGTGGAGCTGTCTCGGATGAGTCAATTGCCCACTGAAAGCGTAAGGAGTTGGGGAGCCAGAATCAAAGGAATCGGAGCCAAACTACTGAGAGTGAGCGGGAAAATGGATACTGCCTTCCTACAAAACTTATTGAAAGTCAGGTTTGAGCAGGGTCTCCGAAACTCGGATATCCGACGTTTTATTCGTTGGAAAGATTGTCCTACTTTGGATAATGCAATAGAGATAGCTGCGCAGGAGGAGATCAGAGAAAAGGGGATTTATCGAGAACCGATGTTCGCACTTCAAGGAGGCCAAAGGAAATGCCCGGACAGAGGACCACAAGGGAGATTTGAACGGGATCGTGAACATCCGGAACTTCAAGGAAACCTTTTCAGAGTTCAACAAGCAAAGAAGACCCCTATCACTTGCTGGAGATGCGGAAGACTTGGACACATCAGCCGGGACTGTAATTCGCAAAAAGAGACGCGAAGCTGTTTTGGATGTGGACAACAAGGACACATCTCCAGAAATTGTCCAAGACGACAAAAGAAGGTTAGTGGTTTGTCCGCCTTTGCTCCCACATTCCATCCAAACCAAAATCAAAATTAAAAAAACGAGCATCTCCCCTCGTCCCACCAATAGAGGGCGGGCGAGGGTTTGTCAGTGGATTAGAGGACGACAATTATGATTGCACCCCTTTAATCATGATCTATTTGCAAAAATCTCTATTGTGGAGAGCTCTTATTGATACGGGTTCAAGCGTGACAGTGGTCCGAGCAGATGTAGTTAATGAATCATTTTTGAATAGATGCTCCAAACGTCCGGAAGAAAGATATTTTTATGGAGTCACAGGCCATAAAATCAAAACAATAGGCTGTTTTGACCTTGAAATTGGTCTTAACAGTGCTTCCGGCATAACTTTGCCGGTATGGATTGGAAAAATTGCTTCGACATTCTCAGCGGATGTCCTGTTGGGGCGAGATTTCTTATGTGCTGCTGAGGCAGTCGTTTCATTCAAAGATTGCACTCTGTCTATGAAAGGCATGACATTCTCCTGGAGGAATGAGGATGTCAGCTCTTTTGAGTGTCATCTTGTCCAGCCAATACGGGAAAAGCCTGTTGTAAAACAGGATCTCTCACACCAAAATCCCAGCACCCCGAAAGGAATTAGAGAACTAGGGAGAGGTTCCTTAAAAACGGAGGAGGTCAGGAAGGACCCAGCAAATATATTTCAGAGGAAGAGGGCCCTAGCGAGGCTGGAAGAAAATATTGTAATTCCCCCTCGCTCAGAGATTGTCACTAATGTGATGGTACAGTTTGCATCTGACCCGGTCCAGTCCGATCTGTCCCATGAAGGGCGGGAAGTTATATTTTCTCCTTTCAATTCTGGGATAGAAGGTGTTCTGGTTGCTGCTGTACTGGCTACCGTAAGACAGGGAATCATACCTGTGAAAGTCCTAAATGGGGGAAGTGCACCAGTGAGTCTTCCAAGAGGAAAGACTCTTGGAAGCATCCAATTCCTACTGGGAATGGAAAATATAGGATCCATTTCCAAAAGTGATTCTAATGAATTCACTAAAGAGGAATTCGGGAAACATTTTGACCTATCACATGTTCCAAATGCCTTACAAAGTCAGTTACTAGACCTTCTCTATGAGTACCAGGATGTTTTCCAGCTACCTGGCCGAAAATTAGGCCACACTGACTTGATAGAACATCAAGTAAACACGGGAGATCATGTCCCGATTGCCAAGAAGCCATACAGAGTACCTGAATCACGAAGGGAAGCTCTAAAACATAACATCAAAGAGATGCTGGTGTACGGGGTTATACGCCCTAGCACGAGTCTCTGGGCAGCACCTGTGGTGCTGGTTGATAGGCCCGACGGTTCACTGAGGATCTGTTGTGACTATCGTGCTTTGAATCGCATCACCAAACCAGATCCCTATCCACTTCCGCTGATTAGCGAAACTATTGATGCATTGGGAGGAGCCAAATTTTTTAGCTCAATGGATCTTGCCTCGGGTTATTGAGTGACTATCGTGCTTTGAATCACATCACCAAACCAGATCCCTATCCACTTCCGCTGATTAGCGAAACTATTGATGCATTTGGAGGAGCCAAATTTTTTAGCTCAATGGATCTTGCCTCGGGTTATTGGCAAATCCCATTGGCACCTGAAGCAATCGCAAAATCGGCTTTTATTATCCCAAACGGGAAGTACGAATGGTTACGTATGCCATTTGGCATGGTTGGAGCCCCTAGTACTTTCCAAAGACTTATGGATCTTATTCTCTCATGCCTTCTCTATGAAAAGTGCCTTGTATATTTAGATGACATCATCGTCTTCAGCAGAACGTTTCAAGAGCATCTTGATAGATTGAAAACTGTCTTGCAAAAGCTGAGAGAAAGTAAACTCATACTGAAGCCTCAGAAATGCAATTTCCTTAGGAAGGAGTTGAAATCCTTAGGGCACATCATTAGTGCTCAAGGCATCAAACCCGATCCAGAAAAAGTCAAAGCTGTCCAAGAATACCCATGTCCTCAAAATGTTCGAAATGTACGTTCTTTTTTGGGACTTGTGGGTTTTTATCGGCGCTTCATTCCAAATTTCGCCGCACTGGCGAGGCCACTAACCCAACTCACAAAGAAAGATGTTACCTTCGCTTGGACGGATGCAAGAAAGAATGCCTTTGACAGTCTAAAGTCTGCTCTGTTTGAAAAGCCTATTCTACAGTTTCCAGACTTTGGAAAACCGTTCATTGTGGCAACTGATGCTTCGAATGATGCGATCGGAAGTGTCTTGTGTCAGATTCACAATGGGCAAGAATTGCCCATTGCTTATTATAGCCGACAGCTCAATGAAGCTGAGCAAAAGTATTCCACAATCCAAAAGGAACTTTTGGCAATGGTGCAAGCGCTGAAAACCTTTCGTTGCTATCTATACGGCAGGAAATTCCTCCTAGTTACGGATCATGCCCCTCTTAGGTGGCAGTGACTATCGTGCTTTGAATCGCATCACCAAACCAGATCCCTATCCACTTCCGCTGATTAGCGAAACTATTGATGCATTGGGAGGAGCCAAATTTTTTAGCTCAATGGATCTTGCCTCGGGTTATTGAAAACCTTTCGTTGCTATCTATACGGTAGGAAATTCCTCCTAGTTACGAATCATGCCCCTCTTAGGTGGCTAATGAACTTGAAAGATCCAAGTTCCCAATTAGCACGATGGTCCGTACTCCTACAAGATTATCAGTATGAAGTCATTCATCGTCCCGGCAGGAAACATACCAACGTGGATGCGCTTTCGCGAATCAAAATCCCAGGACAGGCACAACCGTTTGAAAGGGACGAATCCAGTTACTTGAATGAAATTCACACTGTTGAAGGAGAAGCACAAGTTGAGTTCCAACCTTTTTATGACAAACAGCGGATTAGAGCGGAACAAAGAGCTGATCCCAAGTGGGGACCCTTTATAGAGAAGATAGAAAAGGGGAATGAAACCTCAGACGAGTTCATGTTAATTGATGACCTCCTTTTCAAAAGGGGTGTAGTATCATCCGGCCGAGTTCTCGATCAACTCGTGATTCCAAGAAACATGGTTGAGTATGTCGTTCGTCTAAATCATGAACCACCTTTAGCCGGACATTTGGGAATACACAAAACAGTGGGAAGAATTAAGACTCAATTCTTCTGGCCCAAGATGAATCAGGACGTCCACCGAATTGTGAAAAATTGTCGATCCTGCCAAGAAAAAAAAAAACCTCCAGGTCGAAAACCAGTTCCTCTGCAGTTTTTCCAAGTGGCTAAACGCCCTTTTGAACTCGTGGCAATGGATATTGTCGGTCCTTTGCCCCGATCTCATGAAGGCAACAAATATTTGTTGGTCTTCACTGATTACCTCACCCGGTATGTAGAAGCTTTTCCCTTACCGGATCAAAAAGCAGAGACCGTCGCGAGAATTTTTGTTACTGGAATCGTGACAAAACATGGAGTACCAGAAAAACTCCTTACTGATAGAGGGACGAATTTCTTGTCCAAGCTGATGAAGGCTATCTATGACTACTTGGGTATCAAGAAGCTGAACACTACACCCTATCACCCCTCCACCAATTGGGTTTTTGAGAGATTCAATGGCACCCTAATGGCGATGATATCCCATTATGTCGAAGAAGAGTCACAACAGGACTGGGATCAATACCTTCCTTTTGTACTCTTCGCCTATCGTACGGCCCCGCACCAGGCCACTGGTGAAACACCCTTCTATCTACTCTATGGAAGAGATCCGAATCTACCGTTTGATGACATCGTGAAACCGCAGCGCGGTAGGTACGATGTTCACACAAACTACAAGGCGGAAATGGCCGCTACATTACATCAGGCATATACAAATGCCAAAGAAAAGTTGAAGCAAAGTGGGATAAGGCAAAAGAAGTACTATGATAGAAAGTCAGAAAGTCAGAGGAGACAACTTTACAGGTGGGAGACTTAGTGCTAATGCACGTACCACGCGTGAAAGCGGGTGGAACAACCAAATTGGCTAGACTTTGGAAAGGACCTTATTGTATCCTGGAGAAATTAGGTCCAGTGACCTTTAAAGTCTCACGAGTCGGTTCCTCTCAGGCCGTTGTGGTCCATGTAAACCGCATAAAACGGTATCACATGGAGACCTTCCCATACCAACCAGTCGAAGAGAGAGATGAAGGAAATTGGGAACAAATTGAAGAGGACACAGACGAGATAATTGATTCCCCTCTATTTCCCTATCCGACTTCTGATGAAGAAACAGAATTGAGCGTCGAAGAGGAAGGTACTTCCGAAACCGAAGAGGCAGATACTCCCGTTGTAGTAAAGGAAGGTGATGATACGGAGAGAACAGCCCGTCTTCCCATGGCCAGTATGAGGCCAACAAGAAAACCATCCCTGAAAAAGACGTGGGTCCTCAGAAGCAAGGGACCAGTTCCGGAGGAAGACTGGATTCCGCCCCCCGAAAGGGCTAAAGTTAAAGCGACTAAAAGGGTGACCTTCGCTCCTGACACGCTCTCTGTTGTGACAGAATCAATTCCCAAGGATGTAATTTCGGCTGAAAAAGGGACTATTTCAGGACATTCCATGTTAGACAAACTTCTCCAGCTTGCTGAGGTTTTGTCAAAATGAACAGGATAGGTACATTATGTACATAGATATATTAGTAGGATTATAGGAGTTACATAATACTCCATAGACTTTGGTAAATTTCTAATTGCAGATGAATAACTTCATTGCATATATGTGTGTTCTGTGGCAAATCACCACGTTGAAACCTATCATGAGCATCGCAGAATGGGGGTCTGGGGACATTTTGGAAATCCAAAAAGGGGAAGGTGCTTTGTTCCTTAAGAAAGGAAGTGTATTGATGTCGGGAGACACTTGGATCCTCACGTTTGATCTGACCTTCGAGCCTTACCGGTGGACTGCTCAGACTATTATTGAGGAAACAACCAAATTCATTAGTTGGTTACAAGCGACAGTTATCCCATATCCTATCACAGAGACAGATGCACCCGTCAATCGGAATGAAGGAAGGCGATTTCCCAATTCAATTCTGCACCATTATTTGGAAGAAGCTGTTCATCTAAAGTCAAGAGCGCTTGAAGTCCTTGAGTACATTCGTCAACTACAACAAGTCAGTGCCGTCGATGAAATTAGTAACCTTCAGAAGACATGGCAAGTCCAGAACTGGGAACCTAGAAATAGGAGAGGACTCATTGACGTTGGGGGTAAAGCCCTCAAATGGCTATTTGGAGTGGCGACTGACATGGATTTAGAGAAACTAGTAACCTTCAGAAGACATGGCAAGTCCAAAACTGGGAACCTAGAAATAGGAGAGGACTCATTGACGTTGGGGGTAAAGACCTCAAATGGCTATTTGGAGTGGCGACTGACATGGATTTAGAGAAACTCAGTAGTATAGTGGATGGGCTCCAGGTTGATAGGACAGACGAGTTGCATTTGTTGCAGAAGCAAGCAAGTGTACTTAACATTTCGGCAATCAACATACAGAAAACAGGGATGACATTAAATTAATCGTTGAGACCATGCGAAATCTGACCGGTGAAACAGATGCTCTAAAGCAACAGCTCCACAATGCATCCTGGTCTTTATGGAGATCTCTTGTTTCGGTTGAACACATTCAAATCTCACTTCGTAGAGTCAATGTAAGACCATGCGAAATCTGACCGGTGAAACATATGCTCTAAAGCAACAGCTCCACAATGCATCCTGGTCTTTATGGAGATCTCTTGCTTCGGTTGAACACATTCAAATCTCACTTCGTAGAGTCAATGTAGCCCTTTCAGAATTACAAATTGAGGTCATGTCCTTTTGGCAAGCTCTGAATACGGCCGCCCAGCGTAGACTGAGTCCATACTTAATTACCCCAAACCAACTCTTCCAAACCCTTCAAAACATCTCACTGAAGCTCCCAACAGATCGCACCCTTGCTGTTCCACTCAGTCCCGACTCCATCTTCATATATTATCATTGGGCCGATCTTAGGACTATGGCTGTTGCCAATCAACTTCGAATGTTCCTGACAATACCTTTGAAGACCTTCGACCGGAGTTACAATCTGTTCCAAAGTATCCCTATTCCCATGAGAATTCAAGGAACTCCATTGGCTATGATTTGGAACCCGAAGGCAGACTTTTTGGCCATCAGCAATGATAGATAGAAATTTCTTGAACTTAGTAATCAGGATCTCTCCCAGTGTCTATCAGCTCCTCTTGTCATGTGTCAACCGTGGTCAGCTATTCTCAGTCGTCCGGCTACTACATGTGCTTACGAGCTCTTTCTAAATTCCACGAATCCCAATTCATGTGAGAAACAAATTTTGCACCATACGGAACCCCAGTTTTTCCGTCTCAGTAATGAAGGAATTTGGTTTTACGTCTCACCGACACCACTTCGTCTGACAGTACAATGTCCAATCCCAGATCGAAGTCACACAGCATATAATACAGAAGAGCATGATCTAAAATTTTCAGGTGTCCTCTCTATTCCAGCTCCTTGTAGCGCCCACGCACCAGGGTATCTGCTTCCTTCCAGTTATGTGGGCCATATGGACTTGCAAAGCGTTCAACACATTAATTTAGAAGTGCCCCATATTTTCCAAATTATGAATGAATCCCTTCTCATGCGTTTCCAGAAAGCCCAGAGTAAGCCTATCTTTAATATCATTCTCAAAAGATTGCAACAAATTCAACAAATGAAATTACAAGCAGTTGGTATGCCACTCTCTGAAATTGAATAAAAAATAATGGAAATTGAAAAGGAAGAACAGATTGAAAAATCTTCGTGGCATACTTGGTGGGACCCAAAGACTATCCCTGCCCCACTATCCTTTGTTTTGGTCAGTGTTGTTTTGATCGCTGGCATTTGGGTAATCCGCCAGTGGTGCGCTAAGAAGACGATTCAAATGTCAAAAATTCAATTGAACGTCTTAAATGGGAAACCAGAAGAGGGGGAAACCCACGAACGACGTCCAACTCCTGGACCCCAAAGAAATTGTGAAGGGGAAGAAATGGAGTTGCATTTTGCTGATGATGATAATGATGCTAATGAGTGAAAATGTATAATTGGAATGAGTATATTTCCTTGATATGTTTATTTTATATAATCAGAAAACTCTCAATATGATGCTCACTATATGATGTGAATAGTGTGAATGTTTGCAACGGTTCATCTCTATTATATTGCTGTTGTTTTCTCATTCCATTGTTACTTGCCATACCCCGATCCCATTGGAATTCTCTTTTTTTCATTTATTGTCATTCTTTTGCTTATTCTTCCTAACCCATGTAGAGGTCCATTCCTTTTATGCCTCGTTTTCTGACTCATGACCCTCATTCATGACCTCTATACTCAGTCATAACAATCCCAGAAGAGGATCCTGGAGGATCCAAGAGGAACAATACTGTATATGGATCAAATGGATAAACAGAAGGCGCCAGATGGAGGACCTTGACCTGGACTGCGATGAAACGAGCTCGAAGGAGATCTGGTGGTGTAAGTGGAAGCGAATGGGATCAACTGACACCCCGGAAAGGGAGAAGAACCATCCCGCTTCGAATATCACCATTCTCCAAATCTGTTGAACTCTGGGACAGCAAAGGTACCCGGAGGGGTTCCTTTGCTGTGCAGTCTGGCCGAGTAATGTAACGTAAGGTAATGGCCTGGAAATAAGCTTCGTTAATGGAACGAGGCCAACCCGACGCTGCACCCCTGCAACAGGACCCAAGACCCTGGACTCTTCAATGGGATACACGCGCATCCCTCATTCCCACGAAACAAACACATTTCCAAGCGGAGACGGAACAACGGGGAGAAGGGTACGAGAAGGCAGCTGGTGCGGTGCTGGGTGGACCGAGGAGGAAGTGAAAAAGGGGGAGACACTTAAATTTTCATGTGAAGTGAATTGTGTTTGTGATTTAAATTATTCAGCCAATTGGGATCGTAATTAGAAAAAACCTTTTTAATCACTTCGGGGATTTCTTGCTGAGTTTGCCGCGCCGGACCCTCGACTCTAAACAACGCCTTAATAGCATCAACTCCCACACGCAACATGTCTCACAACACGCCACTTCAATCGTGTCGGTCCGGCACAGGGAGGCTGACTCGAAGCGGAATGGGAAATGGTCCGTCACTTCATTCATCCCATGAAATCACCCTGAAGTGCCCATTAGACATGTTCCGAAAGATCTGTTCACTCCTAGATCATTTTGCCTTTGGAATCGTCATGAAAGAACCGCAAATCTCAAAGTATTATGCCCATGGAAAACGTTCTAAAGTTTAACTTTAAATAAATTCGTATTCCTACCGATAAGAGGTCTTCTATCTCATTATAATCAATTCTTGCTCGGAGGTACTTCTCGTGGAAGCTGAAATTGTAGTTTGCCATCAAAGTCATCTATCACTGAGCGGAGTGAATCGAAGCAATGCAACTAACTTCAGAACTCGCAAAAACAGTAATTGTGTATTTCTCTGGTCTTTCCAGAACTTCAATTTTATTTATGTTTTTACTGATCAGTAGAAATATAATCTTGGAAAATGTCTAAACAAAACTCTTAGCCCCTTGACTAAAATAATGATTTATTCTGATACACTAAATGCATAAATTTTCACTGAAACCAGTCGCTGAAGGAGCGCTTCCTAGGAAGTTCTAGTTCTCTATATTGCCGTTCCGCGGTTAAATTAATGTCGTTGGAAGAGACGTCCCACACCAAAACTTTTGCCCTGAGGTTATGCGCCTCAAAAGTAGAATTTTTCTTGGATTCAACATCGCAGCAGCAATTTCAGGGAGAACTTTCCCTTTTCTATATTTATCCAATTCGATGCAGGGAAAAGCAACTATACTTAAAAAGTCTCAGACCTAAGAATAATGCCCCCAAGGGATGCGGATCTTCAAATGAACAATTTTCCTGAAACCAATATCTCAGTCGGTGCAGTCTATCCAGTTTCGAATTTCTATATCTCTTCGTTTTCCTTATTTTCTTAAGCTAAAAAGATTATTTGGAAATGTCCCCAAAAATATATAACCCAGAGTATGTATCCCAACGTCGGAATTTTTCTGAGCTCAGCATAACAAAGCGAAGGTAGAGTAAAACGGGGCAGTTGAGGAAAATTACCAAAATGTAGTACCAAGGAGCTGGCGTAGCATGTCGCGGATATGGTATGCAGTATCTTTCACGTCTTACATTCGCATATTATTCAACTTCAACTTCATCAGCAATGGTTTTTACCCACCAGACAATTCTAAAAGGTGTTGTGAAACACCCACGTTTTGCCTAACCCATGGGGCAAAAAGGGGTGTCTCTGCAGGGCAAAACGTGGTGCTCCTCCAAATAGTGTTTTGCAATGTTTTTGTTCATAATACCTACCTATTTAAATAGGTCACAAAGCAGAAACATTAACGAAATATCAACAAATAGAAAACGAATCATCCTACAATTGCAGTTACTGCTGATTGTAGTACTAACTGCCCTATTACTTCTGAACCACTTTGTATATCAATTCTAGTTTGTCTGCAATATTCAACACAATGGTCAACCTCAGGCTCATGTGATGTGTTACTGTTCAGATTCTTTCCCTCGCGCAAAACCTAGGGAAGGTTGGGTCACCGGAATTCAGCTCATCACAACTATACAGGCATGAATATGAAACGAATATGGACGTGTTTTTCTGTGACATCTGTAAATTTGCATCAATGGTGAATACATGAATAACAATTTGAAACATCGACGATTGTTTTGCATTAAAAGTTTTATTTTTTTTCTGTTCTGTTGCCTTAGTGATTAGGCATGTAATGAAAATGTGGGAAAATATGAGAAAAAAAAAACAAGGTTTAATTGTAGATGCTTCATTGCTCTTTCTGTTCTTTGATCTTCGTAAGAATGAAGACCTGGAGAAACGGGAGAAAGCATCGGCATATAATTTGTGGATGTTTCGTTATGGTCTCTGTTCTCTGAACTTTGAAAATAGGCATAAAATGAAGAGACAGGAAAACATTTGGATAATGATTCCTTCTCTATTCGTTATCTATTTGTTTCCTATTAAAGCCGCTATACCGCCCCATTTTGCTCCATCAGCACCGTAAATAATTAAGACAAAATATCAGCCAAAAAAAATATCGGACGCCGCCAATGTACCATGTTACTTTGTTTCGCTCATGAAGAACTCGAAGCAAAATAAGAAATACGATTTTTTTCCTTTTCTCCGTGTGTGCTTAAAAACTACTTTAGAGAGCGCCGCCGTATCTGGAAATTTGCACTGGTCCTGGGCTGTTATAATAGGGTAAATAGCCGATAGGTATCGAGTATGGTTTGGTTAAAATCTGCGTTGTCCCGTTTTGCCCCAACTTCCCCTACCTGTGTTCGAATATACAGTTTTCAGCCTCATCTAGACCAGGGTAAAATTAAGCGTTTGTCACTCACTCTATCACTAACAAACATCTATGTAAAAAGTCGCCATTAGACTTTCATCAGTTTCTGCAACAGGAAGCTAAGAATTTCGAAACCATCTTTTCACAGATTCCCATTCAATATTCAATAAATGTACAATTGTCGATGATAGATTGCATCTCCCTCTTAACCAGTAAAAGATCAAAATAACGTATGGTCGACGTTTCAATTCGTTGCCATTCTTCATGCAAGAAACTCGCATAATCGTAAAGAATTTGGGACTTCCTTTCTCTATCGGTCAGTTATAAATGCACCACAAATTGGTTCTGGATTGGAAAAACTGGATTTGCGTCCCAACTGCTTCCTTTCGTTGCAAGTCAATCGATTCCGGTACATGCTGTTCAAAAAAATTATTTCGCTTCCTGATTTGCGTCCTTCTTATAATCGTATTGCTAGAATCGCCGCCGTCGTCTAAACTGTCTTTTTGCACCAGTAAGCTGATGTTCCTGAACAATTTGAGCGGAGTATGAGCCGTTCATGATCCTTATAAATTAATGGTACGGTACCAGGCCTTTAATACTGAAAGAATGAAGGGCCAGGTACCGACCACTCCATGATCCTCTGCCTGTTTTGGGGAATTCTCTTGAGTGTTCCTTTTGAGTGCTCCGGAACTTACGATGTATGGTGTTTCGAAACACATCCTTAGAGAACACCGTCTGGCGATAATAGTCATGTTACTCTTGCAATGCCCATCGTCCTCGCCTCTTCTCTTGCCTCTGAATCCGCATCGGCGTCGCTCAAGGTAATACGCTTCTATAACCGAATTTATCAAAGTACTGATGCTCTGTCCATCTGGACACAAGACGACATTTACTCTTTCGCAATTTCGCGACAAATTCTTGCGCTACCGTCTCCCTGTTGCTTCGAATCCACTGATCGATCGCAATACTATCCTCGGGCGCAATCATACGATGTCAGTCACTACTACCACGATGCCCAACGCGTTTCGCTTTCGGTAATTTCGCTTGGTCATGTTATCCCTCACAGTACAGACGGGGATCTTCGTTCGACGTGCGATTTCCGCATGACAGCGATGACAAAGATTCCTATCATGTAAGATAGCTGATGAGTTCGTCGACAGAACGGCTAGTTTTTAAATAAAACCCAATTCTCGGCGGACTCAAATATCGTGGTCATTGGACCTGGAACGAAAAAGACAATCCCAGGCATACCTACTGACTTTCTGCTCAAGGCAAATGTATTGTCGGATTGGAACTCTTTCACATCCCGCTACGATGTAATTTCGGAATCCCGACTCACCTAAGCGAAAGAAGCCGGTCCGCGGTGCTATACAAAAACTGGCACCGGCCCACCTGAATGCCTCATCCCATTTTGTATGGAATTGTATGAGAAATCACTCTAAATGGTAAAGATTATAAGTATGGGATAGGCTAATTTGCCTTGCACCTGATCAATCATATCGAAATAAAGATAATGCATTGATGCGTGATTCGAAAGTAGATTAAACCTTTGAATGTTATCCTGTGGAACTAAGGATCAATGTATCAGTGCTTTTTGCAGAGAAGATTCTGAACACAGCTTATACTTTTCAAGAGCTGTCAATCTCCGGATTCGTGCCAAAGCCACTCGGAGTGGATCGGAAACCTGTATCGTTGCGGGATTTACCGATGAAACAGTGAAGGATATTCGGAATGCCAACATATAGAAATGGGGAAGAACTACGCCTGGACGATAGGAAGAATAAGGAGAAAAACATATCCGGTGGGTTTCACATCCCAATAGCTGGACTGATGATACCCCGTAAAGCCCACTTTACGGGGTAAAGAAACATGATGAAAGAAAAGGGACTGATGGGAAGCTGTTAACTCACAATACTTCAACGAAATTGGAAGGAACGTGAACAACTGCTAATATTAGACTCCAGAGAAAGTTGGACTTCGGAGGTACATAACCTGGGGGCACATAGGTCCCAGGTTAAAAACCCGTGGCCTAACCGAGGGACGCTTAGGCTTATATCTTCGTCACAGACTTTCATCCTTGAAGGAAGCTGGTGGAATATCAAGTAGCTGTTGGATCGCATACTACAGAGGAAGTGCGACTTCAAAGGTGCCACCAGAAGAACGGGCTTATATGTATATTTATACTGCTGTTTTGAGGTATTCCTGATGTTTATTAAAGAAGCAGTTTTGCGACTTCAAAACTCGAATCTTCTATACGTTTTTCTCAAACTGCTGTTAGGCAAGAATAAAATTCAATATGTGAATATTAAATTATGCAATGAATTTTTGCTTTGTGATTTTCATGCTGGGAGTCATATGACGTCAGTATGATTATTTTTGGAAGAAACTTCATTTTTAAGGTACGAGCGCCGAAGCCATGAGAATGGTCAAACCCATGAACTTAGGGGGTTCACCGCTTCATTAGGTGTGCGCTGCGAAAACGAATTCTCCTATGGATTGGTAATCTGCGATCATAATGCGGTGATGCCGCGTGCCCGGAGAGTTTCTTTGCCCAAAGGGAAAAGTCGCAAGTACAATGAATGCGTCACGAACACAATAATTTATTTCTGGGTAGTCGATAAATCGTTCAAAAAGGTGACGACATATGCGCCAAACATACACTGATTATATGCTACTCCAGCAGGAACCATATCGAACTTTCATTGCCCTTCAAAATGACGAGAGCACGAAAGTGTTCCCTGTATTTCCTCATCCAACTATTTCCAGGAGTGATATCCATGGATCGATCCTTGGAATACCGATTGGTATCACCCGAAAGGAGATACAGGGCAGTGGCGATGGAGTTCCAAGTGGAGAATTTGGCTCGTTGCGCTCTGAAGTGTGTCCACGCCGACCCCAAAGCTCCATGTGGAGGTTTCAATTTTCGACCGTCAGACAGATCCTGTGAGCTGATCTTCTCTGGAGATGAAGAAATGGTTCCAGCCGAAGGCTATTGGGCGTTCACACGCCGTGAGTCCTCTCGAATCTCTCTGACATCGCAAGTCTCTCCTCTTTCAGGGAAGTGATTAATTTTGTTATCTTAAGGGACACCATCGACCTATGAAAACCATCAATTTCATTCAGAAATCTTCTCAGAAAATCAATTCAGAAATTCAGAAAATCTCCTGCCGCGGTTTACTTATAAATGTCAACCTCCATGTCAAAAAGAAAAAACCTTTTTCATTAGCTAGACGAAAAAATGCTAATCCATAGGCTTATCCAACTCTTGAAAAGAATCTGGTTTACTCGATGTAAGCCTTGGCGGTGTTGGAACTGTCTTGTTGAAAACACACCATGAACGTAAATACCTATGAGAACGCTAAAAAAATCTCATGAAACACATAAGCTTTGCCCTACTATAGGTTGATGGAAATTATTCCAATCCATCGGTATGCATAGAAGCAAACGGTGCGTCGAACAACTCTATTGTAGTTCTCCCATTTGTACCTCACCTTACCGTAATTGATACATTGCAAGCTGGAATCACGTGGAAATGAGACCTGTGTGTCATTGATCCCATACCTTCATTTCGCGGATTTTCGTATCTCCGAATGGTTTTGGTCTATGAAACCAACCTTAATGACATGTTGCGGTGTGAAACCAAAGCCAGGGACCTTTCTCTGGAAGGCAGCAAACCACATGAAGGGAGTATATTTTCAGTGAACAGCATTGACATGTTCATTGGAAAAAGTGACCAGAACAGAATGGGAGAAAATTCCTGAAACGAACTCGATACCCAAAGTTATTGTGAAACCGCATATTCCACCTTGGACTAAAAATGTAAAACTTCTAATTAAAAACCCAATTTCTAATAACATCGTAAAATTCTGAGCCAGTTCAGTGAGACTTCCTCATGTTCTATTCAAACACATACTTCGCTTCCCCGTAGTTTCCTGTGGGAGCATGCATCCAAAGATGGAAAACGTGAACGTGGTGTATGAGGGATGGAACGGAGATAATCCAGCACCTCTTGGTGCGAGTGTTGTCTACACCTGCCCTCATCCTGCAAGGTTCAGCGACGGGTCTATCAGACATCATGCCACTTGCTCCGCTTTCCTCGAATCACCCTGGATAACATCGTTCAAGGGCGGGAATGTCCGATGCCAACGTGAGTTTTATGGGAGTCCCTATGAAATTCCATCGGATATGCCCATCCCGCTGATCTTTTAAGAAATTAATGGTCGACGTACTGACGGGAAAAGCATAATCGATATTATTCACATTTGCCTTTTCGACCCGGCAACGTCGTGTCAACATTGACGGAAGTTTGAAATGCTGAGAGATGTTTGGATGTTGAGAAATCAGCAAATAATCACATTAAAAATTGAGGCTTCTCGGCATTACCAGCATTTTCACCATACAAAGACATCTGAAGAATCAACGAAGTCGTTTTGAAGTTCTCACGCGCAAGGAGGTGAATCGAGGCAGGATGCCAGGCCGGTCATTTGGATGAACCAATCTTACTCAACACGGTAACTTCCTAAAATAGACGTAATAAGAGGTCTGTCCCTTCTCTGCTGGAGTCTTCATGGTGAGGCTCCCTATTATCATGAGTGATCACATAAAAGTCTGATTCTAATCTCTATACAGGGTGTCTGTAAATGATTTTCCCGATTTAGATATTATTTAGCGTTACTTCAAGCTACAAATATGAAACACATATCAACCGAAATAACAACTTTAACAATTTTTATTGACGTACACAAAGTCATTAATCAAGTTCAATGTGAGCGCCACGAGTAGCTCGAACCACATAGTCATACCGCTTCACTTTGTCCGAAGGTTTCAGTTTTTGCAACATCTGTAATCGATATGGCCACAAATGAAGGCTCTTGCGAAGAACCTCCCAGACACTTGTTTTCGGCATGATAAGTTTCCGACTGGCCCGCCCCACAGATTTTTGGGGACTGCGTAGAAATGATTGCCGAATGGTTTCAATGCGCTCAGCACTCACGGACGGTCTGCCGGTGCTTTTGCGTTTACACACACAGCAATTGTTAAGAAAACGCTCGTACCAAGCACGAATTGATGGCTGGCTTGGAGGAGCCTCCCCATACTTCCGTGGAAACTGTCTCTGCACTGTAACAATAGATTTTGTCTCATGAAACGCCAAGACACAGAACGCTTCCTCCGGCCCGGACGCCATTTTGTCGTACCGACGAATGTAGTTCTGCCCAGCGGTTAGAATGCACAACTTGCAATCTAGCGTCAAATTCAAACTTTCTGAGTTCATTTTACATATAATTTCAAAGCAGCTACTTAAAGTCGGAGTAAAGAAACATCAAAATCGGAAAAATCATTTACAGACACCCTGTATATTGGGTTGGATAGAAAGTCTTGCAACACTTTCTAAAACTATTTATATTCATAGGAATAATGGGCGGGGCTTTGCATTTGTATATGCTGGAATGTTTTCGAAGCTTCTGCCCTCGGGGTACATAAGGCGGCTTCTGCCATTAGTTGGCAGCCATGGCTCCGATTGAACAAACAACTCTTCGCCCCATCGTCTTCTGCTCCTCTCCTTCTGTAGAGGGATACCCATCTTCTCCGGTTTGACTTTCATCAAGATTTCTCGAATATTTCTTGGTGCACTTTCCTGTCCTTAATGCAGGAAGAGCTGGGGTAGACATTACCGTAAGGACAGTGAATTATGTTTTTGATTATTATGTCAAACAGACAGGGATCTTGATGGGGATCGGGTTGCTCTGTATTGATGACGCTATCTATCAGACTTTGCCAAATTTTATCCTTCAGCCATACCAAGATGTGGGCGTGCGGCAGCCCCTCTTTTGCCATTCGATTAAGTAAATCCAGCATCGAGTTGATTCAAATATATGACTCTTGGTAATGGCATGCGTGAGCTTTATGAGCTTTTGCATGAAGCTTTAGCATGGCTGAGAAATCGTGGCAGTCGTAATGTGCTTGCACAGGCATCAGCTCTGCTAGGATCTACGAGCACTTAGGATTGCAAGTGAACGTCACAAACAGGTCGGGCATTCTGCTCCAGAGTACCTTTTGCGTCAGAGCACTTTGTGCCACCAGGGAGGAGAGGAGTCTCCTATTGAATGGCAAGTGTCCTCCGGCCCTAGGATAGAGCTGCCGGTTTTGCACCCCTCGGCATTATGAGGGCCGAAGAAGGTGAAAGGAGTGAAAGGGGAGGGCACATGACAATAGCCCAGATCGGTTGTCAATAGAAAACTTGATCAAAAGAATATAAGATACTACCTACTGTAGTGATCCAGCAATGGGAATTCTACGGGGTACTGTAATGCAGGTGGCCGGGAGGGGAGAGTTGGATGGCATGAGAGGATGAAAAAAAGGCAGGGGACGGCTGGGAATCGAACCCGGGCCTCCTGATCGAAAGTCAGGTGTACTACCACTACACCACCAAATCCGGGAGTCGGTAGATCTTCTCAATTTGGTGTGGTTGACGAAGAGGACCCAGCTCTCATCTCCAGTAAGAATTTCCTTCAGAAGGTCCTTTCTGTGCGGATGAAGGAGCAGTGATTCGCAGACACCGACACGGCTT
Organism: Darwinula stevensoni; assembly: GCA_905338385.1. Taxonomy (NCBI): domain Eukaryota; kingdom Metazoa; phylum Arthropoda; class Ostracoda; order Podocopida; family Darwinulidae; genus Darwinula; species Darwinula stevensoni. Next base: position 103,422 of record CAJPEV010000483.1, read on the forward strand.
GCTTTGTCAGAGTCGCTGAGCTGATGAGGGACCCATGTCGAGTAAACCTTCCGATAACCGAGGTCGTTCAGATGGTTGCCGATGGCCATATGGGTGACTCCAAGTGTAGTCGCCAATTCGCGAGTGGTGGCGTTCGGCTTCGCGTTGAGGGCGTTCCGCAGGGCTTCGTCATCGACTGTCGATGGACGTCCTGAGCGTGGTCGATCTCCTAAGGCCGTGTCGCCAGATTCCAAGCGTTTGAACCATCGAGACACCGTGGAATAGTGGACGACGTTGCCCTTGAATGCAGCGCAGATGTTGTCCGCGGCGGCTCTCGCAGAGTGTCCTTGGAGGAACTCGTAGTAGACGATGGGGCGAAGAGTTNGTGAATCGAGGCAGGATGCCAGGCCGGTCATTTCCTACTTGGTTAGAATGAGTTGTGCCATTGAAGGATTTTATCTGCATTATTCTCCAGACAGGGAAGAGACGACCTCAGAAGTACCACTCCGAGGGATAATAGTACTCACTAGTGTATTTTCAGACTACCGAGAGGTTGAAATCGACATCAAGGACATCAAGCAGCTAGGCCTTCCTCTCCCCAAATAAATCTGGGTGATCGACTGAACAGGGAAATGCTCAGAGAAACAAGTTACGACGTGGACCAGTTGGATAGGTATGTGTCAGCAAATGAGCCGCGTTGGTCGCAGATCAAAGAGCTGCCTGCAATGCCATCTTTGACCTGGTGAATAGGAAAACCGTAGGAATATTATTCATTGAAGCACCAGTTGAAACGGATGAGACTTTGCCGTCAACTTGCTCTTTGCCAAAATCCGACAAAATAAAAAATTTCACCTGTAGTAGCCTCTTCCCGAATTGCTTCCACATGGCTTCAAGTTGTTCGTACTCCTCACTCAACCCTGAAGTAGCCTTTTAACCTTGCACATTCCGAATGCCCTTTTTGCAACATTAGCAAAAAGAACAGGACAAGCCAAAGTTCTGATAGTGTGAGATCATTCTGTGGTACGAGTGCGTAATATCCCACAAACACGCATTGGAGGAACTCGATCGAACCCCAAGGGGCAACAAGACAATTATGGGTTGGGTAGTTGTAATCTTGGCAGGTGATTTTCGTCAAACGCTGCCCGTCATTCCAAAGGGAACAATGTCCGATGAACTTAATGTTTGCTTGGAAGCTTCATATCTCAGGAGACAAGTGCTCAAACTGGGACTTATGAACAACATGCGAATTCACTTGCAGGGCGATGTGTCTGCTGGCCAATTTGGTCAACAACTGCTCACTTTTGGCGATGGAAAAGGGTCAGTTGACCCGATTCAACTGCATTTCGAACAGCTTTTGCAATGTAATAGAGTCAATTGAAATACTGGAAACCAATATGTTCCCAAACAGCCGTCACCATTTCAAATATATCAAATGGCTTTGTGAACGTATCTTTCTTGCTCCTAATAATAACGGCGTGAATAGCATAAACTTACAGATTTAGCAACAGATGCCTGGAGAAGCAAAATCTTACGAGTCAGTCGACGCAGTTGTGGATGTAAACGAAGCTGTTCAGTATCCCACTGTGTTTCTTAACTCCCTCGAGCCTCATGGGATGCCACCACATAATTTGGTGCTCAAAACTGGTTCTCTCATCCTGCTCCTGGAGAACTTGGATGCACTAAGTGCAATGCCGCAAGATTATGTGAAAAAATATAATGCCTCATGCCATTTAAGCAAGAATGTTGACAGGCTGCGAAACGGGCAGGTATGTATTAATTCCGCGAAAACCCGTCACTCCTACTGATATGCCCATCGAATTCAAGCGACTACAGTTTCCAGTGCTTCTTACCTTTGCAGTGTCCATCAATAAAGCTCAAAAGCAGGCGCATCAGGTTGCAGGTGTTAATCTGGAGACTCCTTGCTTTTTCCATGGACAACTTTATGTAGAGCGTTATAGAGTTGGAAGTAGAAAGAATCCGTATGTATTTGCCCCTAATGGGAAAACCAAAAACATCACGTATGAAATAGCTTTGCAATGAGAGTAAGAATAATATTAAATCAAAAGCTTTGCAATAAAATGTGTATTTAAATGCAAATCTTTACGTCACCAAAGCGTACGTGCATTTTACATAAACTAAACGTCACTCCATTTGATGTGAAGTACATGATATCAAGTTTATGCAAAATTAACGCCACACCATCCATACGAAACTTAAGCTGACTATTCTGCAGTTGCAGTACCAAGATTCCTCACTAGATGGAAGTCTTGTTCCCTGCATCCTATAAATACTATTAAGAACTATCTTTCCTGATGTAGTATCAGGTTTTCTTACCATCCTTCTACTTTTTATTATGCAATCCATGAATATATATATGGAAAGCATACATTATAACATATATTTTGATAATATATGACTCATGGAATCATTAAATGCTGAAGTAAAGCTTTTTATTGCAGCAGAGCACGAGATTAGGGAATAGTAGAATCCCTGTCCATAAGTACTAAATCTTCGCTATCCTAAATGGAAGAGAACTCCTCTGAACATCTATTCCACCTCCCGATGTTCCGGAATAGGAGAAGGAAGCGGTAGGTCATTTTGATACTCTTGAGTGCTGATAAGAATGAGTGTATTCGTCCAACCACCTTTGAGTACTGAAGTATGGAAAGGAGTGGGAAATACAGTATATCAATTCTCTTCGAAGGTGCTGATTGGCTCGTTAAAGACGCATAAATGGTCGGGGGAAATTAACATACATCTTAGGTAAAATGAACGCAAACATGCCGTTGGGAATGCAAACGGACATGTCAATTTTACTTAAAATCGACGTTAATTTTATATCACCGTTTATGTATCACAGAGGTGACATTTATGCAAACATGTTGACATAATCTTGACAATGGTTTGGGTAAAAATGATATAAAATGGAAAACATGTACATTCATTTTACGTAAAATGAACTGAATTAACTAAAATTAACGTAAAATTGCTGTTTGGGCCAGCACGATTAGTTCGGCTCGGGTACTCCAAACTGGCTCTGTCGTCGCCCAGGATAATCGGGACTGCGATAGTCACTGTGCGCCCAGGGTGACTATCGATAAGTTGGCTACTGGGTCCGGGCAATCCGATGTCTCTGGGTGCGTCGCACCCCGTCATACTACATCCAGGCCTATCGGTCGGCTAGCCACTGGCCTTAGTGTACTCTCGGTACGATGTCCCAAAGGCAGACCAGGAGCGGAATCGAACGGTAAATGACCTTGGCAACGGACTCTGAACATCAGGACTTGGAACGTGCTAACACTCGGCGGAGCCTAAACTCGTGGAGGAGACTTGGAAGAGACGACTAGATATACGAGTAGTTGGCCTGGCCTCAACCAAGAGGAAAGGCACCAGTTCCATTTCCCTAGACCACGAATAAACCCTCTACTTGAGCGGGGTCGACTCGACCGTGTTTGCTCGGGCTGGAGTAAGGATACTCATTAGTCCCCAACTGGCCGAAAGCCTCGTCGAATGGAACCTAGTCAGCGAGGGTGTCGCTCTGATCCGCCTCAGACTGGAGCAAATCGGAGTCTTGGCCGTCGTTCAGGTCTACGGGCCGAACAGTGAGCCTGAATACGATGGGTTTTTGGAGGAGGTGGATGGATCCTTAGAAAGGATTCCGAACTGCGACCGCGTTGTGCTGATGGGGTACTTTAATGCACGAGTTGGGAGAGACGATGGTGCTACATGGAGTGGTGTGATCGATCGATTTGGGGAAGCCACGCTGAACGGGAGTGGCAAAAAGTTGCTGGACTTCTGTGCTGGCAATGGCCTGACCATCACCAAAACCTTCTTCCAGCACAAAGATATCCACAAGTTTACCCGGCACAGGGGGTCTTATAGTCGGACTGGTACTGTGTGCCAGCAATCGCTGATTGATAACGTGATCGTTTCGGCGGAATGGTGGGGCCTTGTGACGGATACGAGGGTGTGGCGTGGAGCAGAACTGAGCACAGATCATCATCTAGTGGTCAGCAAACTTCGGATACGAGCAAATCCCAGAACGAGGCAGAGAACTCGTTGAAAGACGAGCGAGATGGGAAGCCCTACGCTATGAGGGAACTCGCGACGAATTTGCGATGAAGATCGGCGAGAAGTACTCCCAACTGCCTCCCCAGACGTCAGATGTAGAGACCGAATGGACTATTTCGGTCTGGTGTTACGGCGGCGGCAACAAGAGTGTGTGGGGAGAAGCGCATCGGAATGGCTCACGGTAACGCCAAGCGAACGCCCTGGTGGACACCAGTGGTGCACGAGGCTGTCACTGCCAAGAAGATAGCCTACCAGGCGTATATGTCCAGTAGGTCTGATTCTTCTATGGCGTGCTATTACGAGGCGCGACGAACTGCTGCTCGTGTTCTGGCCAAAGCAAAACAGGAGACGTGGAAGGAATTCGGCGATCAAATGGAATCAGACTACCGCACTGCCATCAAGGTGTTCTGGCAAACCATCCGAAGGTTGAAACCATCCTGGGGGAGACTCTGAAAGCAATGGGTAGAGATGGGTGCTCGTGGCTTTATAGGGTGTGTCAGGCTGCTGGGGAAACGGGAACGGCTCCTAGGGATTGGCGAACCGGTGTGGTGGTTCCTCTTTTTAAGTAGGGGGACTCGAGGGAGTGCACGAACTATCGTGGGATCACTCTCCTCAGCATACCTGATAAAGTCTATTCCAAGGTGCTGGAAAAGAGAGCTCGGGCAGTCGTGGGTTATGCCATCCACGAGGATCAGTGCGGCTTTCGTGAAGGGCGTAGCACCACGCTGTTCACTCTCCACCAGATCCTCGAGAGACATTGGGAGTATGCCAAAGATGTCTACATGTGCCTTGTGAACCTTCAAAAAGCTTACGACCGTGTACCCCGAGGAAAACTGTGGGGAGTGCTGCAGGAGTATGGGATGGAAGGTCAGCTATTGCGGGCCGTTCAGTCTCTTTACAGCGATTGCAGAAGCTGCGTCCGAGTGAGCAGGAGGAGTTCGGATTGTCTTTTGGTACGCGCTGGTCTCCGGCAGGGTTGTGTTCTCTCGCCTTTCCTGTTGCTATTGTACATGGACAGGATCTGTAGGCGCAGCCTCGGCATGGAGGGGGTCAACATCGGTGACGTCGCGGTAAGGATACTTCTCTTTGCCGACGATGCCGTTCTTTTGACCCGCTCTCGACAGGAGTACTCAGCGAGCGACAGGAGGCGTGCTCGATCGGTTCGACTCAAAATGCACTGCGGCCGGAATGAAGCCGAGCGTCTCCAAGACACAGGTCATGGTCCTCTCGAGAAATCCTGCTCGGTGCACCCTACATGTCAATGGGGTCCCACTGGAACAGTGGAGAAGTTCAAGTACCTCGGGGTCTGGTTCTCGAGTGACGGACGATACGGAAACGAGATCGACAACCGCATCTCCAAGGCTTCTGCAGTTCTGCGGGAACTTTGGCGAACCGTGGTTACCAGATCGGAAGTTTCTCGGGAAGCAAAAATCTCGGTTTTTAAGAGTGTTTACCTTCCCACCCTCACCTATGGCCATGAACTTGGGTAATGACAGGAAGCAACAGATCGCGAATGCAAGCTGCCGAAATGAGGTTCTTGCGTCGAGTGGCTGGCGTAACGCGCCGTGATCGGATGCGGAACTCTGCCATTGGCGAGAGTCTCCACGTCGAGCAGCTTCTTCTCCGGATCGAGAGGTCTCAAGTCAGGTGGTTTGGTCACGTCTGTCGCATGCTCTCTGAAAGGCTCCGAAGAGGAGTCTTCCAGGAAAAGATAACCGGCAAGAGACCTGCCGGTAGACCTCGTACAAGTTGGAGTGATTACGTCGCTCGGCTCTGTCACGAGAGGCTCGGCATCCCACCAGCTGAGCTTGAGTTTGTTGCCCAGAATCGAGATCACTGGAGGACGCTCCTGGGAATGCTCGAACCGCGACCCCATTAAGTTGGGAAAAGCGGCCAAGAAAATGTATGAATGTATGTAATTATAAACATAGGATGTCCATCCGCAGCAGCCCCCTAGCCTAAGTGGACCAAAGCAACTGAAGAACTGCGAGAAAGTCACAAAAAAGAGAAAGAAAACGAAATTAGCCTTGAAAGTGCCACCAAGCCATGAAAGAGTCTCGTCAGGGGCACGACCCTGCTTACGGTGCAGCTTGACCCTTTTCGACATGTCCGCACTAGGAATGAAAAAGATTAAGAAGAGGAACTGTTTCTGCCCGAACAGAGAGCATATGAGGGCGTTCACAGCTTAAGTCTCTCTCACATTCACCTCAAAATCACAAATCATAGCTGATTAAGGTTCGCACCTATGCTACTCATTAGCAGCCAGCGTATTGTGTTCTATGAATGTGGAGAGGTCGACGCTCAGGGAACCAACATCCCACTCACTGTTGCGCATTTAGAAGTTTTTCCTAGTGCGGAGATCCGTGTCCGAAGGGTCTCACCACATCCCCAAACTCATAATATGAGAAAGATCGGCAAAAGGAGAAGCCGATAGACTAATACTGTATGTCTCACTGCTATAGGATATTTTGGATATGCTGCACTCCGAGCCTACGTATGTACGCCTTCAAGAAGTATCGGCTAGAAGTAAAACCTGTCCTCTTAGAAAACAAAAAATTAACTTTCAAAAATGAGAGTAGAAGCAAAAGCAACAGAAAATGAAGCGGAGAAAGCTATTGAGAGAGAAGACCAGAATGCGGGGCATCATATTTCTGGGATAGTTCTAAGTAATGAAAGGGAAAATGGCCAATTTCGGCCATTGCTTTACGCTGGAGGATATCGAGTGAGATTTCACATTCCAGCTTCCTGATATGTCCTTTGAGGTCTTTCAGGACGACGCCAGTTGTGCCTATGATGATCGGAACTATGGTGGTCTTCATTCCGCACAACTGTTCCACTTTCAGTTCGGAGTATTTCTCCAGCTTCTCCCTGGTCTTCTCTTGGAGGTTGTTATCGGCTGGGATGCTCACATCTACGAGGAGAGCGATCTTCTCCTTCTTATAGATCGTAAGGTCCGGCCAATTGTAGCCTATATTGCGGTCTGTAATTATAGGCACGTCCCATAGTATTTTGGTGGCGGGGTTCTCCACAACAGACTCTGGCTGGTGTTCGTACCATTTTTCTGGGACTTCCAGGCCGGCTTGCTTTGAAACACACCAGTGGACATATTTGCACACCTGGTCGTGACTATACATATACTCCCGCGGGGCTAGTTCAGGTCAGGCACTGAGGAGGTTGTGAACCGTTTCGGGTGGTCTATGACAGCATCTGCAGCGGTCTTTCACATCCAGCTTCAGGATGTGCTTCTCGTAGTTACGAGTTCTAATGCACTCGTCCTGAATGGCTTGGATGGTGCTCTCTGTCTGGACATTCAAGAGTCCTTCCTTCAGCCAGTTGTAGCTGACGTCCAAGTCCATCGATGGTTTATCCATGACCTTGGGATGCTGGCTGTGAAGTGGTTTCTCGTCTCATCGTGCTTCTATTTGTCCTTGATCTGTCGTTTTCACATCTGTCGAGTCGCTTTCGTGATGGAGATGGAGTGCGTTTCGGAAGCGGGTGGCATCTCCCTGGATGGAGCGGGACTTTTTCAGGGCATCTCGCTCCCTCTCGCTCTTGGAGTTGTCCGTCGTTGGTGGTGGCGATATCTCCCATAGGGGACTATCTCCCATAGGTGAGGACTCCGCGGTTGATAGAGAGCTTCGCGCACGAGTCCGAACTTCATGCAGATGTCTTTCGAGGAGATGCCGACGACGTTGAGAAGGCTTTCGAGCTGTTTCTCGTTGAAGGCGTAGAGTTTCAGGTCGTCCATGTAGAGGAGGTGGTTCATGCAATGGTCTGTATTTTTCCCCTTTCCTACGTAATTATCACAGTCTGGCCGAGCTAGCCAATCGATCGTTGGCTGTGGCACTGACAGACGATCTTAAGTCTTGGTTGCCTCTGAGGCATTAGGTACAGTCTAACTGTTTAATTCCATAGGCCGTAGCACCTGGCAGTAGAAACTTTCTGGGTAGGGTTTGTTTGGACAGACTTGTGGCCTCAACCCCCTGAAGACACAGGCTGCCTGACAAATTACTAGGATGGGATCCTTCGCAATCCGTTATCCATTTTAACTTTCTTTAGCTTTGCCCCAGCTCTGCAAGCTATTTTGGCATAGTTGTTTCCAGGATTCAATGGTTTTCTGCCCTCTTCTCCTGGGCTAGAGGCCAGACATTTCCTGCCTGTTGCCATGGGGTGGCTTTGGCTGGGAAGAACATCGCAGTTTTCTTCTATTCAATCTATATATATATATGTATATATATATGAGCAGAGTTTGGGATTCATGGGGTTCAGGATTAGTAAAAAGGCAATGCTTATGTCCAGGGTAGCACAGTTACCTTCATTTCCTTCATATCCTTAATTCATGCCCTTCAAGAGCAAGAGCTGGCTGCTCAATGACTCACAACTCTTGACACCATTGCTGATCATTGTGTATCCAAAATTTGTTGCACTCTAGCTTTTTCACTATCTTATATCATTCTCTTTGACTAAGTTTTGAGCAGCTAGGAATCCCATTGAATGGGTTTTATGTAAAAAAAAAAAAAAAAAAAAAAAAAAGGTCCCCATGGGATGAAGGCATTAGCCTTGGATTCAAGAAGGGGATGGGCTGCCCTGTGTAATGCTAATAAAAAGATGGGCCTTAGGTGTACACCCCTCTTCACAAGCCTAGAAATAGGGAAAAAGTAGCTTTGGATTTAAATATAGCAGCTGCAAAGCTGTTCAGTTATAGAAAATAATATTTTATTGAATTATTGTATTTCCTGCTGGTAGAATCTTGTATCTATCAGCTAAAGTTAGCTCAGCCCCAATGCATGGATTTGTTTGTTTTTTTGTGATCATTCTGTCTGTCCCTCAATGGCCAGCAAAAGCTGGAAGCACAATGGCTAATAACTCAAACCATATTGCTTAGTTCCAGTTTCAATTCCAACCCCATTTTGCTGCATTATTAAATTAAAGGGGTATAAATCACTTCAACTGAGCCTTTTGCAGTTGGGAAATCCAAGTTTTCTAGTTTAATGTAAAATGTGCTCGGGTCTGTAGCTCACACAGAAAATTAGGGCTGAGGCTGCTCAGGCAGGAATCAGGGCCAAGCCAGCTTGACCAGTAAACATTGCCATGTTTCTCTAGTCCCTGAGACTGGATAGGTAAATTGTATTATCAGTTTTTCCTCCATCTCTCATCCACCCTCAATTTGACTTGAGCTCAAATCTGATTACAAAGTATCCCTGATAGGGATTCTGGGAGAAATACATGGTGTATCAAGATGATTTGATGCTTGCATTGTAGGCAAAAACCTTGGTTTTGATGTATACCATATATTCCATCTCAAAGGGAAAATGAGCAATATGTCATTGTTTGGTATGTTTTCTATCTGTCTGTACAAGGGCCTGACTTGATTTATGTGCAGAAGGTTACCTTCTCTCATGATTCCATGCCTAGCTTTTGAGCTCTTGTGATTCAAGAGTTTCTCTGCACAGTGGGATTGATATTTATAAATAAATAAAATAGAATGGAGCCAGCTCCCCAGGTGCAAATGCAATTGAACACATCAGTTCCATCAGAAAATATGGTTTTGAGGAGATGCTGGTTACAGCAATACATTTTCTTTCCTTGTTATGGAAGGTCTTCATGCAAGTTTTGGTGTCTGTGACTAGTTAATATTTTTCAGGCACTCTTCAATGTCCTATTGTAAGTATATTCAGGCTGTTGAACAGATTGATGGAAGGTGTACAAAGTACTGACAACATGATCATTTTCCCTAATGAAAGAATAAGTAATATGCAGCTAAACTATAATTCTGCCATTATTATATTGCTCTCAATATATGGTAAAATAATTTTGTTGCTTGCTGTATGATTGAGTCAGTAGGCATAGCCTGGTGTATGTTTGATAGTACTCATGTACAGACTTAGCTTGCTTAAGGTCTTTCTAAATTGCTTCCCCCCCCCCCCTCCTCAACTGTCATTTACACATGCTTCATAATGTTTTATGGACTCCATCATTTAATCATGATATAATAGTGAAAATTTGGGACCAATGCAGGAAAATAAAATGTTACGTTTTAATTCAAAATCAAAGGGTGTGCATGAAGTCTCCTGATGGGTTGATTAGATGCTGTATAAGGCAACATGTGTCAAGCAATGTCCAGGATCAGACTCTTAGAGAAAAACCCCCCAGAAATTTCAGTCCAATGGAGAGCCTCTTTTGATTGTAGACTTTTGGTACATGATAAGCTATTGATTGTGTGTGGCATGGTAGAAGATGAGAGGCATTAAATAATTTCATCTTGGTGGGAGAGCTGGAAGTGGAGAGATTTGGTTGGAGATATGGAATTAGTATCAAATCTCAGTCCATCTCACTAGGACCCTATTGCACCAGGGAGCTGATTACCATGTGACATGCTGCATTGTTGTCTGGAACAGAAATGTTACATTCATATACCCATCCCACCTTTCCATTAGGTTCAAACCATTTCACTTCATGGAAATAAGATTGTCCACCCCTTTGGTAGTCAAGAATCATGTCCTACTGCTGCATTTATAATACCTGTAATGAGAGGTGGACAGTATTTGAAATAGTTGTAGTTAAAGTACATATTTCAATATGTTAGAGCAGGAGTTGGGAACCTTTTTGGCCATGTGAACCATATTTAGAACTTAGTACTTGTGAGCCAAAGATTTTCACAACTACAGAATTTTTCTTGAAATTGGCAACAGATATGTGCATTCTTTGGTACATGAGAAAAATGAGAAACAACCATGATTTTTAGTCATGACTCATGAGCCATACTTCTCAGCTTGTGAGCCAAAATTGGCACATGGGCCATTGGTTTCCTATTCCTGCGTTAGAGGTCTTTTGTAATGAAATACATATAAAAAGGTGTAATTTTATAATATATATTAAATACTGTTCTCTGCACAGAATGTATTTGAAATACATTTGACAAAATATTAAATACTTTTTAATTGGTTCAGTGCAACTCCAAACCTTAGAAACCTCTACCTCAGAAGGCTTGCCTTCTTTATTGGTAGGGAAGTTCTTCAGTATTGTTGAATGAAAGGGCCAGAAGGTCAAGACCAAATGTTCTGCATGCTATATAGGGAAAGTGATTAGTGAAACTCTCACTGCAACTTCTAACTTCATGCATTTGAAAGTTGATCATGTTGCAATATCTTGTTGTGAATATGCTGACCTAACCTATCTTTGTCCCAAGCAAGGTTTTTTGGTTTGTGATATGTTGACTAGAGATTGACCGATACTGGATTTTACCGATTTTGCCTATTCTGATATTGACTGATATATGAAGCCGATAGCCAATACGATATTTCAGCATAATTATTTTCATTATTTCATTATTTCAGCATAATTATAGATATTAAAGATTCATCAGCACCGCTTCATTTACTTCAAGTTTTCTCTGATGAAGAGTAACTTTTCAGCATTTTCCTGATCTCCCTTCCATGGAATATCTCATGAAATACTCCTGTAAGATGTACACATACCAGCATGAAATCCTCCAAGAGGAATTCTTGAGCATACCTTGATTGTGATTCAGGAATTAGCTTCTTTATCCATTGTTCACAACCAAAGGTCATGAATTCTATCTTATTGAGGAAGAACTTGTTAGTTTTTATACACCTGGGATGAGAGGGGTGCCACTTTTTCTGCCTGCTGAACATGCAGTGCTGACTGTTGCAGTCCTACTGGTGATGGATCAGAAGCAGGTCTTGAACCTAGACCCACATCACCTATGGGGCCTTGCTTTTATATTTCCGTATCTTCCTCCCTTCTTTCCTTTCATTTCTCACTTTGGCAACTAATGATCTCAAGCTAACATTTATTTACACGACAAAGAACAGTTTCTTAGAATCTTTATCCACTCGAAAAAATTTCCACGAATTTTGGTGTAGGGAGATCGCCATTCCAACTCTTTCCCCCCTCCAGTCCAATTTTTTCCCGTTCACTTATTTGACAAGAAGAACAGAACTGTGTCTGAGACACTCTGGAACTGGTTACTTAACGAATTGGGTAAGCGACAGGCAAAATTTTAGAAAGGGTGCTTGGTCACTTTTTCTCGACGGCTGAGACTGACTTGGTATCGATGTCTGCGTCGCTAAAGAGAATGGTTCTCTCTCGTGGTTGAACGGGTGGGTCTTTAGGACAAGTTTAGGCCTACGCTCACGCAACGTTTTAGCCTACGTTTTAGACCCTGGTTAAATGGAACGTAACGTAAGGCAGCAGGCCAAAAATTACATACTAGAGCTTAATCCTTGGACAGGGTCAGGAAACAGCAGGAGTCCCCCTCCCCATGTCTGCGAATTAAATGAACAGCCCTCGTACTTTCGGACAATCAGCGAAACCTAACCCTTAGGGCGAAGGTCTATCGTTTTAAGCGGTGAATTTCCCGTAGCCGTGAATACGCCTAACTTCTACGAACGAGAATAAGAACGGAAGCAGAGCGAAAGACTTGCTGTTTTTCGCTTCTCGATGACGCCGTATTGGCCAGAACACTAATACGCCAAGGTTTCCATTTGGAAGCGGAAGAGCTAGTCCTAGTAATATTTTCTTGCACTGGAAGATTATACGGAACTGTATTATTGATATCGGCAAAAATCGGAATGCATGAATGAGCCGATGTGAATACTCACCGATATGCACATATCGGCCACCGATATATCGGTCGATCTCTAATGTTGACCCTCTCTCGGCCTAGGCCTTTTGCAAGCCCAAGTCTTGCCTATGTAGCTTAATATTTCTGTTTTTTTGTTTCCAGAAAGTTCGTCCAGATTTTGTTGAAGATTATGAATGATGTAAGGGGGAGCAGAAAGGAAAACAGAAAGAATAGTATACTCAGCCAGTGGCGCAACCAGCCCCAAAGTTTGGGGGGGAGGGTTGGGGGTTCGGAGTTCACATGACCTGTCTTTCAAATGTCTCTGAATGCAAGAATCATCCCCAAATCATCAGGAGAGATATACTCAATAAAAAACGCAAAATGGCGCGAACACGCGAACATAGAAAAGGAAATGAAGAAAAATGTTATGAAATGGTGGAAACAGAATTTGAACACTAAATGATGATGAAAAGTACATTCGATATCTGAAAAAGCTTAATATGAACTAAATTTCGGGATTCTGCCCAAATATCACTGCACAACTGGAAATTTGTTAACCTGTCGTCCTTCAGTTTTCAGGAAAAAATTCTGTAGCGTCACATGTAGGACGTTTCCTTGACAGTTTTACTTTACTAAAGTGAGTTGCTACATTTAACTGGTGTGACCTTCACCTTTCACCACCTATCTTTGTGCTTTTCCAGCCTTGCTCTCAGGATGTTTGCTCATGATATCTTTCTGCGTCCCCCAGCCCCTGGGGGAGAGGGGGGATGGAGAAGTAGAGGGATACCATTATGAGCAGGGGTTTGTGGGGGGTTCAGATCCCCTGATTGGTTGGCCAAATATGAAAGGCATGATGTAAACTAAACAATTTTTGTATTTACAATATATTTTTTCTTGGGCTTTTGCATTTGTATTTAAAAATTCAATCACTTGTACTTTGCTCAGCTCTGCCTGTTCCACAATCTTATATATATTATTTTGATCAGTTGAATATGAATAGGGGCACTGTTGATTGTGGTCTCATTTGGCAGCAGGGTTCCCTTTAATATTTTGGCATATCATGGCCATGTTAATTGATGTGATGTCAGGATGACCCTTAATTTTGTAGCAATAAATGAAAAGTTGCCTTGGTACAACTGATGAACAAGTAGGTTTGCAAGCTAAATATCCATCTCTACTATGATGTGAGAGCTGCAGTGGTAAACAAAGCTAAGCAATTCACATCAAGTACACCTCACATGTTTCTAGTTGGACAGTCCATTTTCCATCTATCTTGTCTGGTATGCCTGAAAACAGTCCCCTTTATGAGGCAGAACTTGGCATGACTGGCACATGTATATTGTCTTGCCACCCTTCTTCTTTGGCATACCACACAAAAAAGAACTACTAGTGAAAGTGTGGACTTCACGGAACATTTGATAATTCTGGTGTGGTTTTTATTTCTTTAGACCTATTAGTGTATTGTGTTTTTTTTGTGAAACTTTGATTTTTTTTTTGATTTTTTAGCCAAAATGGCTGGGCTGTGGGGAATGTTTTGCTTTATGTATACCAGGGCTGAATGTGTTAATAGGCACGAAACTGTCTATACTCTGATTTAATCTCAGGTGTTCACTTCTGCCACTGC
>CAJPEV010000484.1:0-10537 GCA_905338385.1 Darwinula stevensoni
CGTGGGTAAGTAGTTGTGCAGAGTGGTGACATTCACCGAGTGTTGCCAGTTGTCCGCAAAGCATCTCGCGGTTAAATCATTGAGACTTGCGTCAAAATGAGCTTGTTGTGGTCATCGTTCCGAACGGTTCGTTTGACCGAAAACATGCGCGCTGCTGCAAACGAAATTCGATTTATTCGATTTTTGTTCGATATGTGCTGCGAAACATTTCCACGAATACAGGAGGCGATCCATCTAAGCTCTCCGTACGTTTACCAGGCGATTGTATCTCCAATAACTGGTGAAGGAACTGTTTGGGCAACTGCATTGGATCTGCGATGCCGAAGTGAGAAACAAACTCGTATGTCAAGTTCAGATTCAGTGTGTCAAGAGTGAGCAATCCAGTTAGGTCAATGAGGACGTGTCCTCCCAATTGGAAGACGAATTGCGGACACATCACACTCTCGAAATTGTGAAGAACGATAGATGACGTCGATTTGCAGGCCACCTTTCCGTTTGAATTCTTCAACAATCTCGGTACTGCGGGTCTCTTTATGCACCCCCTAAACCTAAAAATTGGAGTTATCCTGATGCGTGTATAAAGTCTTATGATTGGGAACGACCTTAGCAACGACACGTCTGTGATCGTGAGAGACCTGAACACAAATGTTTATATTAGGGGTACAAATGTAATGGGGACAATGACTGTTACTCAGTCTAAGGGTAGGGGACTAAAAGTCCTCATTTCATTTGAACACCCATAGTAGTTGAGGTGAGCATGGGTTCGCTTCGTGGTTGCGTTCATTATCTGTCTAGAGTTTCACCAGAGCACGTAACCCCAAGTCAGCATACCGTTCCATTTTTGCCAACGCCAATTACCTATCGAGCATACCAACGGTACGACTATAATCAAGTCTCAGGGAGAAATATTTCATTAAGTCGGACTTACGGAGCCAGTATCTATCCACGTCATTTGTACATTGCCTGCTCGCGAGTTTGCTCTGAGTATTCGCTGAAGAATCAGATTATCGATGGACCGGAGCAGGACGAAACTGGTGCTGGCACCATTACTGACGATGTTGTCTTTAAAGAAGCACTTCTTTGTTGGTCAAATCCGTACGTCGGGATAATTTTTGTTCGTTATGATATAAACTCTCCCGTTTCGTTCCCACGTCTGTCCCGTTTCTTGATCGTTCATGGTTCCTTCCATATTTATTTACTTTACCCATGGAGTAATTTTGAATATAATTTGTCCTTATTGGCAGATGTAGCACGCTGTACCTCAGCCTCTCTTTGGTGTATATGAGTTGCATCATGAACTGTAGATGAAGTTTTGGCAGCGGGAACCTGGTTTAGATAGTTCTTAAACTTTTTTCTCACTACTCAACTTTGTACCGTAGAAGGCCGCTAGTTACGATTGAAGAGAGCGCCAGACTAGATATTCGCAAAATGCCACGCAAAATAACTCGTGCCGTCCGTGCAACTTTACTAGAATACTAGAATACATGTGCAGCTACGGAGCCCATTGGTCCCCGTGAGTCCTTAAGAGAGACAAGTCTCTCGCATAACCCCTGGGAGTAGTAACAAACGGTTTGAGAACTACTGTCAAATGCGGTTCATAAAAACGAACCGATAACAATCAATAATTTTTCAGTTGAGCATTGCTCCCAAAAGGCTTCCCTTCCTCACAATATTCATTACGTTCGAATTCGTAACGCCCTTTTCCATCTGGATACACAGGGGATTTAAAAACTACCTTCAAGAGAGCCAGATGCAGTAAAGAACCCGTGAGAGCAAGGGATAAGGAATCCAAGAGTCGTCCTTCACTCATTAGAGTCACTGGCGGTTGGCCCTTCCACTCCACTCTGTTCTGTCTTAGGCGTTCGATGGCAATCCCTTTGTCATTGAAGAACTTAGCTGCCCCTTCGGATTCTGGAAAATATGAGAGGTTAGGATTCAGCTGTACAGGGAATGCTAACTCTGCAAAAATACTATTGATATAGTTAAATCTTTTCGAATTGGATTGTATGATTCATTTGAAATGTCACACTTGCTCAACCACATCGATTCCTCATGTTCATACTTACGAGGGTGGTTCAATACTTACCTGAACTTTTCATTCCAGAAAGTCTTTAGTACATCTGATTTCTATCACACTACCCATACTTGAGGTATTCCCCTCCTACACGACGTACTTGTCTCATCGCTTTGGCAACACGTGAACGCCAGAGAGATTAAAATGGTTGCGGTCGAGTGTGCAGCCACTTCACCACTTCATCATCGCCCTGAATTTCTTCGGCAGAGGCGATGCGGAATGTCGCCTTTGCATGCTTGAGCCTTTTCATACTGACGTTAATAGATGAATCCACGTTTCATCACTCCTCAAAATGCGGTTGAGGATGATGTCATTCTCTTCGTCATAGAAATTCAAATTGTCCGACGCGGCGCTTACTCGGTTTGCCTTCTGGTCGAATGTCAGTTCTCTTGGCACCCATCTCGCAGTCACCTCTTTGAACTTAAAGTGAATGTGGATAATGTTTTCAACACTCCCAATGTCGATGCGTACTTCCGCTGCAAAATCTTGCACGGTAACGTGGCGATTCCCCAGAATCAATTGTTAAATTTGCCGGGTGTTCACAACAGTCTCGGGAGGATGGCCGCGCTCAAGGAAATGTTAAGGATTCTTGGCCGTATTGAAATTTCTTGCACGATCAGATACAATTCTCCTCTCTAGACAGTCTCCCCCGAACTGCTCGTGTCATCTTCAAAAAGTGTCAACCTCCTTCACATTTTCTTTCCCGTGAAACATTATTATACTACGCTGTTTAACCCCGGAGAATATACCATCAGACGCAATGTTCCTCACACTCAATTGCACATGCGCAAGGGTTGCCGGTCTTGGCATAAATCACATTGAAGAGATATCTGTCAGGTTAGGCTTTCATACTTTTTCTATGCTATTTTTTTTCTAGAATAGAAAGTGCAGGTAAGTATTGAACCACCCTCGTACAATCATATTGAAAACAAAACCTCGTGTACTGGAATGTACTTGTTTTGAAACCATGAAAGTATTTTCATTGAAATTCCATGCAATGCCTAATTATATTTCGAGTTACATGTGATACGAAAGACCAATTTTACTCGTCTGATGTAGCATTTCCGATCTAAGAGGTTTTAGCTCGACTTTTTTCTCATAAAGAGGTGTCCTCTTTGTATTTTTCGATCGCGCAAACGAAAAAGATTGTTCTACGAGGTCTGGCAATAAAGTTCCAGGACTGATTTTTTTGTGAGTCTATCAACATTACAAAAATTATTTTCATTCCATGGACTGATAGAGTAGACTGTTGAGCAGTGTTGTGTCAGCCCTCATCTAACTAGCATCTTAATTGAGAGTTTGACTGGCTATGCAGCAGCTCAGTGTAAGGCGTCTGTCATATTCCCAGAGTGAATCTCACATTTTCTCTCACACAATCATCACATTTTGTCTCAAACCGATTAATACAGCTGCAGTAATCCATGAAACGTTGCTGAAGTGTCTTGAAAAGTTCATTATTATGCTCCAATAATTTTGAATGACCTTCAATGCCTTTAGCAAGTAGTGAAGACACTCAGATCCACCTCAACCCTAAACATCACCAACCATTCACCCAAGGGATACCTGAATCAGTCATTATTTTCAATGTTATTTCTACTGGCTGAAAGCCTTGAAAACAATTCAAGATTCTTTGAGTACGAGGAGACAACTTGTCAAGACACTTCTTGCAACATTTGATGGATCGCTGGAGCTGTATCCCCGGATTGAGATAAAATGTGATAAAGCATTGCTTCACTCTTGGAATATGACAGACACCTTACGCACATAGTTGTTAAATTGCTAGCCAAATTATCATTCAAGATGCTGGTTAGACGAGGACTGATATGACACTGTCCAACAGTCTAATCTATCAGCCAATGGAATGAAAATAATTTTTGCGATGTTGACAGACTCACAAAAAAATCAGTCCTGGAACTTTATTGCCAGACCTCGTATACATCTCACTGGTTGGCACAAAGGCAAAACATTTTTCGTGATCGCCTTACCTATGTGAACGCCTGTGTCGCCCATCGACCACCGCAGTCATGAGTTCTTTTGATGTGGAGAAATGCTTAATGTGAACTGGGGGAGCATTTTTTATACTCGGTCCAGCCATTTCCAAGACTAGGATAAAAAGTAGAGTTATGTCATAGTTATTAGAGCAAAAATTAACACTTGGTTCGGATGAATCAACGGTCACAACTTTTCCTGTGCCAATGAAGCAAGAGAGTGGAACTAGATACGACATGATATCGGAAGAGATTGGTCACTATCAAAGCTGAGGATTCCATACCCTGTGACTTCACTCATTCAAAGAATTTCCCTTCTAGAGGAGGAATATGAATTTTACGGGTCGTTTGCGGAGGCGGAGGCAGCATTGTTGGCGGGGAAGGAACTGCAAGTCTCCCTCGATCACACCCAGTGCACTGGAGCTCCCGAAATATTGAGTGTATGTGCTTCACGTTTTTTTATGTCAACTCGATGGGCAAGCAGTTGAAATGCGTTCGTCTTGCAGGCTATGGGGGTGAGGCTGTTGGAGTGGCAGCAGTTCGACGCGGACAGCTCCGTGGGTCGCGAGATCAGGTTCACTCAATTCTATACTGAGAGTGAGTCACTCGATCTCGATTGCGAATTGATTGGTGAATTAGCATCAAACATTCATGGTCAACGAATGTAAATGCGCCACCAAATAGGAGTCGATTCGATTCGATGAATTTGGTTCGGAATCCGTGTCATGGAATCTATAATAGTTTCAATGGGCTACAATGAATTTTCTCAGAGAAAGCTTGCCAAATAATTCATTTGGAATTGGGACAGAGGATCGCACTAATCGCCCAAAACGGTCGCTGGCAGATGCGCGATCGGCCCAGATAGACGAAACACTCGAACAAATGGCATAAATCGCGTGCTTGACACTAAGCACTCAACAACGACATGTCGACGTTGGCAACATATTGTCGTCTGACGTCGTCCGACACCCTCTTCCATTACCGACACATCTGGGAAATCCTTTTAGTTGACTAATTTGGGGGATTTGTGCGGCCCCCTCGCTCCCTTTCAAATTGGAATATTTGGCTAGTTTTCTTTGGAAATATTCATCCTTTCCCATTGAAATTCTAATCAATTTCAATATCCACAACTACAAACTTGTATACCAAATTTAATAGAGATCGCTCGAAACCTCCTTGACGGTGCTTTTCATCCCGGCTATGAGTGTCCTTCGTCAGGAAGTTATACATGTTGTCGTAATAAGTCCCCCCCCCCCCCTCCCCCTCCTCCAACTTGCGTAGGCACCGGATCGGTGATTCTTCAAGAATATTTTATGACTGACGACGACGTGCTGACGAACCAGATGACCATCTTCAACCCTGTCACGGAAGAGATCCTCGACAGTTTAACCTACACCTGCCCCGTCGGTTCAGGCGTCGTCGTCTCCGCCCCTGCCAGGGAGAGGTACTTCCAACCCACTCTTGTACCGTAAAGGCACTTCGTCCGCTCCATGCATGAACTCGAACGCGTTCGCGATTCGCAGAGATTTCGGGAGTCAACGAGAATAAATCCGGACGAGTGTCGACGGTCGCTAGCGTCGCGAGCCGGTGGCGTCACAGACCCTGGGGAATCGCTGTCTCTCTGTGCCGGCAATCTTATGAGAGTCCTCTGTGGCGACTCATAAGATTGTCGCACGAACCACCGAAAACGCGTCTAGTTATCCGGACCCTTTCGTATAGGCCTATGACGTACCAATGACAGCTATTATTTGTTTCATTGTTCGATGGTTAGGGTGCGGTGAATATATATGATAATTCCAGTGGTACAGGGGCCAGTAGAACGGCAGATCTTTACCTGGGCTGGTACTTTCTAGTTGTGATTCTCCTTCGGGGGGAGTGGTAGTTTTTGTCTCTCCTCAAATTGCAAGGAAACGAAAGTGATAGCATTAGGAAAACTTTCGAGCTCTTCTTTATATTCCTTGCAACACAATTGTATGCCAAACTCTGAGCACGTACTCTGCCAAGTCATCACACATTCAATCATTCAAGGATAAATTGTGGCATAGAATGCGACCACTGATCCAGAATAAGTAACCTCTATCGTCGTCCGAGCCGGGAGCCCTCCCAGTCACCAATTCATCCCCTTGCCAAGTGTGATTTATCTCCGAGGCTCGCGCGCTACAAGCTCGGGCCAAGTACATCAGCCTGCACATGCATCCATGGGCTATGGGTGGCGTGTGCATGGGTCGTAGCGGAAATGTCCACGTGATCTGTGGCACCCTCATCGGTGGACCAAGTGTAGCTTATACGTGGGGCACGTTATTGACAAAAATTACCTGGCTGGTCTGTCTGCACGTGGAAGCATGGCACAAACGTGGTGTATGAATGTGCCGCTCCATATATGTGCGCTTTTTCTGCGGCAACCCGTAACCTACAACGGTGGAGACATTTCTATATATACAGTACTAGTACTGCTGGAACTGGCATAACCCCCTACTCGAGCAAGAGTCCGACCCATGGATGGGCAGAAGGTATAGGATAACACAAGGGTTAACCTACCGGAAAACATACAAGTAATAGTATATTGTATTATACAGGGTGATTCTTTCGTGTTAGTACCCTAAAAAACGTGAATAACTCAGGCAGGGTACTAAAACGAAAGAATCACCCTGTAGTATGTTACCGCATTCATGGAAGCATCCATAAATACTTCCTCTCGCCTTCAGTCGTATGTTGTATATGTGCGTGGAACATCCATGTCTGCCGAGTGTGGGCCAAGAGTGCAAAAGTTTTCTGTGCCATACATGGTCTAACAACCGAACAGCCACAGAAAATTCGCAGCCACCGCACATACGCCGACCTATGGCCACACGTGCACAGCTGATCGGGTTCCTTTACGGAGACCGAGTGATGCAACCAGCACATCAAGTGTTGAATAAACGCGCGAAATATCCCTCTCTCGCTCTCCACCTCCAGCTTTGCCTCTCCGCAAGTATGCCCCAATTGGGACTCATCGCATATACATTACCATATATACCTGTACTATAGTAAAGTGATTCAGACCGGAAAGGAGAAGGAAGTTTTATTTTACAACGCTCGAGCTTTTCTTACTAGTTCAAAAATGTTAAAATCTAGAAGAGACAGCAGTGCGAAGGCCTCGCCCTTCAATTCCTATACGGTGATGGGAACAAAGTCGACAGCGAAACAAAACGAGTTCTCCTTCGTCCCTAGTCGTCCTCTGGTGAGCTACTTCGAAGTGTATGCAGCAGCCTTGGACGGAGTCCATTTGGAAGTCCGGATCAACTACGAGATGTGCAATGACCCAACCGGCAGCGGATTCGATTTCACTGGGATCACCACCGGCGCTTACCTTCAAGAAATGTTCATCGACAATCCCGACAGTAATTAGCCATTGCAATCGGGAATGGTATTCCTTGAGGAAATCTCCGGTCTGATTTCTCTTCTTTCCTTCTCCAGGCATCGACTCGATCATCTTCACCAGCGCTTACGCCTTGGTGACCAACGCGATAACCGGAGAAGGGTTTGCTTACAGCTCCGTCGACTTGAGCTTGGATCGCAGCAATGTCGCCAGGGTCGTCCCTGCCTATTGGTCGGTCGAAGGAGGTCAACTGACCAATCTTTTCGGGGATGATCTGTACGTGGAATGTGCCATGGGAGAGGGTCTCATCGTCTATGCCAGCAGGCAGGATTAATATATGGTCGAACGGTGATTTACCAGATTGCAATGTCGTGTAATAAAATCCGCTAAGAATAAGAAGAATCTAAGCTACATCCTTGATAATGTTTCATTTGATGCATGTTTCACACTCTCACTTCACCTTCTCGGGGTTCCATAATCGTATCGAAACTCTTGGGCATTGGCCTCATTTAGGCGATTCACAGGAATAAGAAAAAAAAAGTTACAGTATCCTATGTGAAGGGAGCGACTAAATATCCTTTTTCATGAAAAAACGTGGAGTAAGGTAAAAGACTCGGTGATGGACTGGTTCCCAGTGACTGATCTCAGTACATAAAGATTCCAACAGCTAATCGTCCATTGCACGCCAACCCCTGTTGTGACATGGGCTAGCTGCATGGACATGCACATGCACACTTCAGAGGTGCTCATGTTACAAATTCTTAGTTTATGGAATTTTCTTGAGTCGTGGCCCATCACGGAGCACACGCCCTTAACAGATCCATCATTGGGTCATCTCCTATCCCCTCTTTGGAAGGAATAAATTCCGGGGAATCGCATGCCTTCTGGATTTTTCATCATTGATGGCAACAATAGGTTTCTGCAGCGCATGTTGCCTTTCTTCAATCCCTTCCCGAAACAAAATTCAAACTCCTCGTATTCCTCTCTGAGAGCATCAATAGGAAAGAGATTTGGCATGTTTTTTCTTCTCTCAACACAGAATCGCTCCAGCAAATTTGAAGCTCCGTCTCAGTGGGGTGCGGACGATACCAAATATTTTTTGAGAATGTGAATTTCATTCCGTTTTTTATTTATTCATTTATTTATTTTGTACAGCATGGGGGTCAGGCGTGACGTCTGCCATAGCGGCAGTCACAGCATTTTTCAGCTGCTGTTAACGCTGCGACGTTCTCCTCTCACTTGTCCCAAGGGGATATCCCTGGGACACCTTAGGGATTACACTTGTGCTGCGCGGGTCACTTCAACTTTCCTCTCACGAACATCCTCGAGCGACATGCAGCATATAGGGCCTTACGAACAGCCACACTCATTGCCTCTTCCGAATCTTGAAGCTTCTCTGGCAGAGCCTGTCGGAGACGGATATCGACTTCCCTCACTGAAGCGATGGGGCTTATCGGTCGAGGTCATTTCAATGACGTCGAGCATCTTCACGCCGATTATTTTGTTCCCGCCCACTCTCCCTTTCCGCACCTGACAGGTCATCTGAAATTCACTTCACCGTCTCCTCCCCGTCTGCTCAGATATCTCAAGGATACGGCTTATGATGTCGATGCCAATACTGTCAGGCGACAGTTTATATAAATACTACCCAATGTTTGAGTATTGAAGATGTAACAGGAAAAGCATGAGACGCAGCCGAGGGAGCGTGAGACCGGTGTCCCGCAGGCCAAACGGTCTTGCGGCTGGAGATTTTGGCGGGCGAGCGCGCTTTCCTATCCTGGCCTCAACCGCAGTTTTTTTTTTTTTTTTTGGAAAGGNAGCGCGCTTTCCTATCCTGGCCTCACCCGAAGTTTTTTTTTTTTTTTGGAAAGGGATATTCCGAATATTTCAAACTCGCACTTCAAAGTGATTCTGTGGTTTAACAGGATTGAGAAAATTCTGAACATGTTTTGTGTGGAAGATAAGACCTAGGTGCATACATAATGGAACATACTTAACCGAAGCAATAACCGATTTCCAGATGTAACAATTCAAACAGCAGCGGATAATTTTTGGCGCGTTTTTTTTTTAAACTTTATTTCTGGTTCCTTCCAGCTCCGAAGGGGGAAATTTCCGGCCATGACCGATTTCTTATCGACAGATACTGGCACAAGATCCCGCATGCTCTTCGAAATGCATTTGCAGACGATTCCCACGATCGGGACATTTATTGCATTGCCCTTGATATTGCGATTCTGCAGGATTTTTTGCCCCGTACGCAACTGTAGTGTTTGGGACTTCTCGCATCGGTCGTTCCGCCCTTGAGACTCGAGCGAACCCGCCGCCGCCTCCCTCGTCTCTTTGTTTTCCACGAGTAACTGGACAGGTGAGGAGGTTCCCTGGCCTGGCATCCCGTCGGATGTTATCAAGGACGGGAATCTCTATATATAAGGAGCTTGGGGGAAGGGAGGAAGCGATCGCCTGTGTCGTGATGGAGTTATTCTTTCTTCTTGCCTTCGTTCTGCCGGGAGTCCTCAGTCAGGGTATGAGTACTTTTGGGACCCCCGTCTGAGAAGACCGCGTGCCATCCCACATTGTATCTTGCCGATCGTTTCAGCCGGGGGGGGGGGGGTAGAGGAAAACATTTTGTAATGTCAACGTAGTCTCCATGGGAAAAAAGAAACATATAGGATGAGTCATCTGCAGGCTTGCTAAGGGCTTATCGCTTGCGACTTCACGATGTGAGGCCGTCGCCTCGAGTCGCCGCACTGGCATGGCGACCGTGTCTCATTAACTATAGCAGGGGTTCTTAACCTTTTTGCACCTACGGACCCCCCAGATCCTCAAGTATTACCCATGGACCCCCACCCTTGGTTATAAGAAACTTTGGAACACCTAGATTTGTGATTATAAATGATGTTTTTCGGGCGCTACCTTCAATTATATATTTAATTTTCCAAGGATCCTCCACGGACCCCCCGGGGGTCCATGGACCCCAGGTTAAGAACCCCTGAGCTATAGGCTTCGCTTAAAGGTAAACAGGTGATGAGCAGTGGCGTAGCGAGGGGGGGCTGGGGGGGGCTGGGGGGGGCTGGGGGGGGGGCTTCAGCCCCCCAAGTTTGGTTCAAGCCCCCCAAC
>CAJPEV010000484.1:12653-50238 GCA_905338385.1 Darwinula stevensoni
TTTTTTTTTTTTTTTTTTTTTTTTTTTGTTTTTTTTTTTTTTTTTTTTTTTTTTAGCTCTATGGGCATTACGTTGAAATGCGTTCACCGTGATGCAGGCGGTCGGAGTGAGGCTGTTGGAATGGCAGCAGTTCGACGCGGACAGCTCCGTCGGTCGCGAGATCAGGTTCACTCAATTCTATTCTGCCAGTGAGTCCCTCGGTGGTTGAGGATTCGTCGTAGGAAGGTGATGAGTTTATATCAAACACTCATCGTCAAAAAAAGGTTCCACCAAGAAGGAATTAAGCAATTTAGATGGAATTGAGTTAATAAACTCCTTGCACGGTGTTATGAAATCGATGAGAGTTTTAAGGCGTATGCTGAATATAAAAAAAACCTTTAAAGCACTACAATTTGCATTGGGGCGAGGGGGTCGTACTAACCTCCCAACAAGGTCAACAAGAATTTTACTCATTAAATATGGAACGAGAACTTTTACAGATGTGCAATTACCCTCATCCATCAAAAGCTCGAACAACTCGGTCAAATTATTTTCAGAGATTTCATCTCGACATGGCTTCGCAGTTAGCACCCAACAGTAACCCAATAGCAAAGGAACTCAAGGGAATAGAAAAGGATCCCTTACGAAACGTCCACCTCCCATGTGGATTTGGAACCAGTTGGATGTCCCCATAGGCGTAGTTCCACCTGTTGGAGCGATGTCCGCCCGGGGGAAAATAAACCCGGTAGGGAAAATCCACCTGGCTCGAAATACATATGCGCCAATGGCTAGGTGGATTTCCACTGGGTGGGATGTCCTCCTGGTTCCAAATCCATCCCCTATCCACCTAGGTGGCTAGGTGGATGCAGGTGGACGTTTTGTAAGGGAGAAAGTAGCTCCATCTATGGCGTCTTCCTCAGATGCTCGGCAGGTTTTCTCTACATCGTCTCATCCTAGGTCTTGAGACATTGATCAATTTTCCTGCATATCAATAAGAGTAATAAATTCCTTTAAGTGGTTCTTTTGAGATATTAGTACCGCGGTTTCGTCTCCATTCATATACCAGAGTTTGCTAGTTCTCTTAATGAATATTCATCCTTCGTTAAAATTCTAATCGCTCTCAAGACACTGCCACGAGCTTGTGTGCCTAATTGTGTGCCGAAATCTTTCGACTCCTTCTCGATGGCACTTTGACGTAAGAATTTTCAAAGCACAAGGTCGTCACACTGACTATTTGATTTTCCATGCAGAAGGAACGACTAGAACATGTTTTAACTGGTTCTCTCCCATCCCCCACTTTGCGTAGGCACAGGATCAGTGGCTCTTCAAGAATATTCCCTGACCGACGATGGCATGTTGGTGACTATCTTCAGCCCAGGCCCGAACCAAACCCTCAACAATATCGCCTACAACTGCTCCATCGGCTCAGGCGTCGTCGTCTCCGCTCTCGTCAGGCTCAGGTACTTCGGATCTCCCCTCATCCGACTCAATTCCTTGCATGAACTCGAACGCGTTAGCGATCCCGGCCAGCGATGCAATGACTTTTCGACGTGAGTGCATCGAGACGGAGCCGATGCCAAGCCATAAGCTCGATTTTGAGGAAGAAAAGTGTGAATGGAGCTTGCGTTCGGCCCATCTACCGACGCTTGTGTCGAGAAAAATTGAGGCCCTTTGAGAGAACCATCATGAAATAGCAGCTAAGACGAAGGACGAATCCATAGAAGGCTATAAAATACAGGTAATTGACTTTCGCCTGGATTCATCGGATTTGTCCGGGACTTTACCAGGGCGAAGACCCTCTTTTGCCTCTATGGCGGTTCCACTTGAGTCTCTTCAAGGTTCATAGACATTTAAAAAAAAAAAACAGCCAGCACCTTGCCGTGGAAGTATTTTGCTCATTTCAGCAGTATACTACTCCCTCAGAAGATAATCATCTTCAAGAGGAAGTAGTTCAATAAATATCTTTGGAGGCCAAGATGAACAGGTGTTGACGTTCCAGGTCGACCATATCCTGGAGACTCTATTGTTCTCTCGTTTAAGTCGATCACAGCCATCTCAGAGCTCTTGCTTCATTTGCGGACTCTTCACACACATGTCAGAGTAAGCAATTCAGCCTTTGAGACTTGATCGAATGACACTTAATCGTTGGTAATTTCCAAATTCCTGTAGATCTTCAGTTAAGAGCAATGGGACATCAAGTTGTTGTTCCCAAAATGTTTTTGTAGTCTGAATTTAAGTGATCACGAGTAGGTTCTCTCGCGGTTGTGTTCGCGAAAAGAACGACGCGGTAGCGCGCAATCCGAGGGTGAAAGAGCAGTGAAACTCTCGGTAAAAATACCAAGAATTTACCAAATACCAAATACCTGGCAGACTCAGGGTGAGAATGTGAGAAGAGAGTTTACACATTTCAGGCCTCGACGCGATCGCCGTTTTTCGAGTCGAATCGTACGAAGTACAGATATTTGACATTTTCTCGAAGCCTCCCTTCCCTCAAAAAGATGACGTAAGAAGGCAAAAAATGCAGCTTCGTCCATCTCGTCGACAGCGAAGCGAACCGAGTTCTCGTTTTCCTCCAGCCTTCCCCTGGAGAGCTACTTCGAAATATACGCAGCAGCCCTGGACGGAGACCATTTGGAAGTCCAGATCGACTACGAGCGATGCAGCGATCCCACCGGCGGCGGATCCAATTTCACCGGAGTCACCAGCGGCGCTTACCTTCAAGAAATGTTCATCGACAATCCCGATAGTAATTAGCCATCGCAATTGGTAATTTTATTCCTTGGGAAAATCTCCTATCGGAAATCTCTTCTTTCCTTCTCCAGGCATCGACTCGATCATCTTCACCAGCGCTTACGCCTTGGTGACCAACTCGATAACCGGAGAAGGGTTTGCTTACAGCTCCGTCGACTTGAGTCTGAATCGCAGCAATGTCGCCAGGGTCGTCCCTGCCTACTGGTCGGTCGAAGGGGATCTACCAATCAACCTTTTCGGGAATATCTACTTTGAATGTACCTTGGGCGAGGGTCTCATCGTCTACGCCAACAGGCAGGATTAATTCATCGTCGACTACGAGGTTGATGGCCATACGATGATCTATATTATGTGCAACGTCATGCAACAAAGTCCACTTAGAAAAACCCCAGTCTACACAGTAATATTGCCTCCAAATTGATCATTTGTGAACTACAGTATGTTGATGGAATGTTGACGGGATTTTGATGCTGATGGGGCACTGCAAAGTTAACTTTGGTTCTGGAATTGGGGGGGGGGGGAAGGAAGTATCACTATTGCGAGCACAAGGAATTCGCGTTGCACTTTGATTGAGTGCTCAATGTCGTCTATGTCCCATCAACACGATGTCAGACGAGCCATCTGGCAGCCATTCCAAGAAACAAAGTTAACAAACCCACAAGTGAGATTGTGACTTGACCACCAACACAGCGAGTTGCTCGATTTGTGCAACTGGCACGAGTCACGAATACTTTTGAAACGGTACTTCATCATCGCTCCACTGACGTCACAGCGAAAGGAATAAAAATTCGGGTTGGGCTTGATAAGACTTGGCGAGAAACGAAATTCAAGATCTTGCCAAGCGTCTCGTTTGAAACCCAACCCTAATTTTAAAAAATCCTGGGTGCATTTGACGAAAGAGGCCACCCAACCCAAGGAGACCCAAGGTGATTCTGAGCCAGGGAACGGAGAGAGGGAAGTTCGAGTGATGATCCGACTCCATTGGGACCCACCCCCCGCCCCCTTTCCCCCAAAAGGGAAATCAGAGAGCGATGCCTTTGAGATAAGGTGATACCTGCCCCTATTTTCCTGTTATGTAAGCTTCGCGTTTGCAGCTGGGGGGGGGGGAAGATACCACAGGGTGAAACCTCATGCCACCTTCCTGCGCCACGAAGCCTAAATGATTCCGGGAGAAACTGTAACAAAACCTTCCTCATTTATCTCTTCCCAATCAAACCTCCAATCGCACAACTTTTCTTTTTGTAGTCAGCCTAGGTATTACACAAGGAGTAGGAAATGATTTTGATCTCCGCAAGGGATACGGATGGACTCGATAGGATTCACCCGAGACAAAGGGACGGAGAGACAAACAGACATCGGTTATCGTTGGGGCTGATTAGATGGAGAATCATCGAGAAAGACGAATAGAGGGGATTGTAAAGGAGAGACGTACGGGATCTCCCGTGAAGTCTGTGTTGTCGCAATTGGCGGTGCTGAAAACGGCGGAGATGTGCTCTCCGTCCGACAGGGCCGCCACCAGGTCATCGTAGGAGGTGATTGTGTTCCATCCTGAAATCGCACGGACGAAGGTGACATCGACCGAATCATTCGAAGATGCTCGGGGCCAGCAACGGCCCCGAGCATCTTCGAATGCTCGCGTTGCAGTCGATCTCACCTTGCCCTCGAACGAGGACGGGGAGCAGCGACAGGATGAGGTGCAGGGCGCTTCGCATTGCGGTGGGAGGAATCTCTTTCCTCGCTTTTCCACTCGTTCTTCTATATGAGTTCTTTATCGCATGATGGAGCAGTTTCGAAACCGAAAGGTGCCCAGCTGTTGAAATTCTCAGCCGTCCCTTTTCGCTTCTCAAGACCAACAGGGAAGATACCCAAGCTCGGGCTGAGACAGGTGACGTGGCAGCACGTGACGCATTTGCCCATCGTTGGCCGTTTCAAAATACATGTATAGCATAAAATTTTAAAAAGTATTGCAAACGCCGCTTATTGTGATCACTGGTTATCAGCCGGACAATGTGATCAAATTTCCTTGTACCAACGTGATCACAACAAACGGCGTCTTTGTAATTAATGTCGATATTTACCTGTTCCTTCGCACTTGTTACGAGACTTCTGCTATTTAATATCCTATTCTTTTTATGCGGATCATCTGAATGAAGTTAATGCCTAAACTTCCTGAAAAATTTGCGGAGATCCGGGAATATTCTCCATGATAGAAGGCAGCCATGATGCAGGATACCTAATTATTCCTGGAAGACTTTCATAGGTCTGATGATGACTGGCCTGAACTGTTTTCCTTCATGGATTCGGGTTCCCGATTTTTTGAGTTAGCCAAAGTTCCAGACCTGCTCATGCTGGGATTGCTGGGCCTACAAGGTACATAATGTTACGCCGTCCTCAAGTGATCACAGTCGGCCAATTTTACCACAGGCCTAAGACATCAAGTCAATCGAACATAAAGTTAACGTTCCAAGGCAAACATTGGCTCGAGGGAGCGAATGGCAACCACGAAGTTTACGGTAGAGGTGATTGCGGGTCATTGCAGGGCGTGCTTCCGTCCCTTGTGGGACTGGCTCCGACTATACCGCGGTACCTGTTCCGATACTCCGCCACTCTGCAGGCCCGCTTGAAACTCTATGGATCAGTTGAAACGCCTGCATTCTGCTGCGACCTGAGGTTTGGGATCCATATGCATAATAAAACGGAGAGTTGGAAGGACTCGATGGGGCCTAAAGGTTCCTTTGAGGACCGATTACACTTGCATTGCCTGTGCTGCATTCCACCGCGTAGGCATTTAGGAGAAATATGAGATTCGATATCGGGAAAATCCCATTGGGACAAATGATTAATTTTCGCCATGAATCCAACCAATGTGGCGTTAAAATATTGTCACAGAGCAAGCGATGAAAATCATAATAAACGCCAGTCCTGCTTGCACCATTCTACCTTACTGTCTCCGCATGCAGTTCTTCCTATTATTTCTCCCGAAATGGTAGAAATACATCAGATACGTCTGATGTATAAAAAATGAAAGCATTTTGAAAAAGCTGAAAAGCTGAAAGACGCTGCAAACGCGAAGCTTACATAACAGGAAAATAGGGGCAGGTATCACCTTATCTCAAAGGCATCGCTCTCTGATTTCCCTTTGGATTCCCGTTGTCTCCAGTCTTTTATCGGTAAGGAACAGGACGGTTAAAATACTCCCAAGGTTGTATCCTTGTTGCAAAAAAAAATAATAAAAGTTTCTTCGGCTGGATCTGGACTCCTAATTTCAACGTGGGATTCAGATCTGGAACCTCAGAATTTTCCTACGCGTTTCCCAGTCTGACGCAAGGGATCGGCGCTAATTACCGACACAATGTCGACGCTATCGACCACTTTCGAACCCACATCGCCCCAGCCCAATATCTAATCCATTCCAGGTGATCACGATTCCGCTGGACCCATGGTCTCGAGTTGCGACCTCGGACGGAGAACTCGATGCCGTCACATTCAACCATGAGTCGCTTTACGGTCAGTCGCTCTTCCTTCATCGTTCCATGCAAAAAATGCCAGTCATTACGACAGTGTGCACAGAAAGCGGAGCGCCACTCGATCGCCATCCGTATTGAAATCCCTGCTTTGTTGAGAATGCGTTTGTCGTCGACATCTTTAGTCCTCGTGCCAGCAGTCACTGTATTCCCTCCGTAACCTACCATGAAAGGTACCCAGAAATCCTTTGAAGGTAATTCACCGAGGCATCGAGGGTGGGTTTTGGACTAGTAACTTCACCGTCATCTCATCTTGTTATCTTACCTTCTTACATGCAAGAGATGTCTGTGAAGCAGCGAAGGCCCTTTTACAAAGTCAACACAGACTCCTCTTGAAAGTAAGATAACAAGGTGAGATTCTCCTAATTGCCTTATTACATTTACCTTTTTAAATATTTTCTGTGCAGACTCCGAAGGGAGAGGGAAGAAATGTCTCTCGTTACCCCCCTACCCCCTCCCGAATAATATCTCGATCCGCTCTTGCCATCGCGAACGACCGGATACAGAAGACCCTGCGATACGATGATTATCAGGTGCTCTCGTGCCGTTCCGACAGCTGACGGAGATTACCGCTTGGTGGTGGGATATGCAGATGCGCTCGGGAGAGCCGAATTCCAGGAGTATATAGTCGCCGGGAGCACCTTAACCATACAGGACTTCAGATACGCGGAATGCACGATCGGGACTGGAGTCTACTTCATTTCCAAGCGATTTGCTTATCCGAAGTGGGTCCACGTCTTCCAACACAGGGAATCCCGCCCTAAACTTCGTATTGCTTTCGTTCTCTTCTCCATTCCCGAACGGAATACGAAAATTTAACACCTTCCGTCTTTTCTCGTCGATTTTCCCGAAACACTTCTCGTTTCAAGAAATCATTGAGCCTAATCAGATCATTTGGTACCGATCAATTGTAAATGTATGCGTCATTGATGCGATCGAATCGATGAGCTCATGAAATGTCGGATAGTTTCGACTGTGACGGCGACGGTAGTTGCACACGAGGGACTTCAGAGACGGAACATGAGTCAGATTCTGAAATATATACAAGTCGTACATGACTCGTGTTTGTGGCTCTTGAGTCCCACCGTTTCTTCGGAAACCAAGGTCTGCAAAAGTCTTAAATACGTAAGTCGCACGCGTTAAACTTCACCGACGCGAGAGGAGCTAATGGATGCCACGAGCATCAATTCCAGAGTATGACGTCTGATGTCGAACTTCGTGGCATATCGATCGTACGACAGTGCACACCTTCAGACGTACGCGGACCTGAAGCAGGCGCTCCGCGAGGGGAAACACGTCACGGTCCTCAGCTTCGGCGAGAGATGTGAGGGGATCCCACCGGGATTCGCCTACGCGCAGGGCGGCAGTTATCACCTCCAGGTCCTCATGGTCAAAGGTACGTCGCTCGAGAGCGTGGTGTGTGAATGAAGCGTGCATATCTTCCCCCTCTCCCCCCCACAATGCAAGCTGGGAATCGAATGTAATTGTAGCTGTTTACGTTGTCTGCGATTACGTTGCTTAGCGAATGCCAATCCACTCCTCCTTCCCTCGAAATGTTCCGTGAGAGGCCACGGCATAAAGCTACAGCAAAAGGTTTCACAGAGGAAGAAAGTTCCCATACTGAAGCGACAAAAGCTCTGCTAACGGTGGAAAAGGCCCTAGACCGAAAGTAATGAAAACAATCAGGTCTAGTTATGAAGCCGGTGATCTAAATAAAACGAAATATTAAGTTGCATAGAAGGGTTCTAAAAAAATCAACCTGTTTTCATGCTTTCTTGAAGAGGTTCCTTCCACAAAGTAAAAAAAATTTAATGAGTGACGACACGACGTAACTAACGTGACTAACGATTCCATTCCAAATCCTGCGGCGAAGACAACGAGACCCAGGCCGAGCACATGCGCCTGGAGTACACCATCGTGGGGCTCAGCCAGACGACGACTGTGCCCACCCACATCACCGTCAAGTTCGCTGTCTTTCCGGATGGGAGAGTGGACGTCATCACCCACGCGTTCAACATGCTCACGTGGGAAGACGAATATCCGTTTCCTGGGGGGTTCCAATGCGCTCTCGAGGACTCCATCCGCTTCCAGCATCGCAGCGGTGAGGCCAATTCACTTTTTATCTCGATCTTCAAGCGTTTACCGCAACATTTCCCTTACGCCCCCCCTCCCCCCAAATTGGGAAAGGGGCCTGAAAATTGCTTTGAATTATCTTACGCATATTTCCTCCATAAATTCATTTACGAAGCAACTGGTTAAAGCAACGGATACACCCAGACATTTCTAATACAAATGTAACCATGGTAACCAATTAGTTGCCTGATTACCTCCAAAAAGATTTCAATTAGAAGTTGATTTGGAAATTTGGTGGTGCGATGAATATTTGCACGATGACATCCTAGAAAAACGTAAGAAATTATATACTAAAGAAATTAATTAAATTGATTAAAGAAAAAAATACAAGGGAATTATGAGGTTTTTTTTTATAACTTTAGACTCATTAAACCCATGCCACTTGATTACTTGGAATGCTAGCGGAACAATACGACACGTATTTGAGCTTCGCTGAGGCCCAGGCTGCCCTCCTGGAGGGCAGGGAGCTGCAGGTCGCCATGTTAGGGGAGGGATGCACGAGCGGACCACGCCATCAGGTTCGTATTGCCCTTCGACGCCTCCTTCATCGAATTCGGAATGAACGAAATTTGGTCGGTTTGCTCAGGAGCGAATCGAGGTCACGGACCTCCTTTCATCTCGGGTCCTGAGGTGGCAGGAGACCGTGGAAGGTGATGGGTCTCGTGCCATCCACGCCTCACAAGTTCATGCAGCCGGTAAAGTTTCTTACAAGTCGATTGGCCTCGAATTCCTTACGGATTCCTCTTAGCAAGGAACGCGTTTTCTGAACAGATGCGAATTTCTTGGTCGTGCTGGATTACACGCTGAAAGACGACGAGCGGTTGTACGTGTCGGAGTCGGTGTACGAGCCAGCTTCAGGGAACGGCCAATTGGAAGTGACGCACGTGTGCGATATGGGGACGGGGGCCCTCGTCACCGCTCCCACTCGGGGCAGGTCCGATATATATCTATTCATCAGCTGTGGAAATAAGTACACAAGGGGGATAAGGGGACCGGGAGATTTCCTTAGTGGAAGGCAAGCCTTCCAAGTGGACGAGAAGTCTCTCGAGAGTTCGAGGATGCATGTGGATAGACCGCGAAGGGCACCACACGAGGGCATAATCTTGAGAACGAGTTGAAATTTCGATAATTGTTTTTTGGAATCCATTTGGCAAGTCTGCACCAGGGTATGCCCAAATGCAAATACGGGGGAAGGACTTGAAGAGAGTCCCTTTCAATCCAAGTTTCCAGGTAACAGGAACCACCGATCTCTACATTTCTATCTACACGTTCTTGCTGTCACTTGCCAGAAATGTCTATGTTTTGCCAGACATGTCTATGTCTTGTCAGACCTAGAGTAAAACCCCAATTCTCACCACATCCTATTTTAGCGAGATTACTCGCGGGAGCAATGAAATGATGTTCCTTGTGTCCAGATGTCTGTGGGCCTGTCGACGAGTTTTGGTTTCATCATAGCGCTCTAAGGAAAACTACTGCTCCAAAATTGGCAAAATTTAAATCAGGCCTCGTTAACGTGGTTTAATTTAAATATCTACATGGTTTTTTATCATTCCCAAGCAGACCGTCCATAGCTATTCTCATATTTTACCACACTTGTTTCGTAACACCGCCAAAACATCGCCTGATTCATTAATGATTGTGTACTCTAAGGAAGCTCGCTCCAAGAGTGGACTTTGGTGTGGAAAGGACTCGTACATTTTCCGCCGATTATGTCCTGGGCATTTCGGAAAGACTTGCTCGCGATTCTACTACATGCAATCATGTGCTAAGAGCATTTTTTTACCCATGAAAAAAGTCGGAGATGAAGAAGAATTGGTTTTTTTCCGAGACAGTACTCAGATCCAGACGTTCTCGGAGCTGTTCTTAGCCACGGCGGAGGGTTACCACATCGAGGCGAGGGTGATCTACGACGCCTGCGGCGATCCGACTGGAGGCGGGGCCGACTTCGCTGGGGTCAACGCTGGCGCGTACCTCGTTCAGGCTTCTTTCCCCAACGCCATGAGTAACGTCGTCTCATTTTCTGGCTGCCTTTGAATGGGGTGGGGTTTTAAGGGAAATGGTGCTCTCGACGTTTTCGGTCCCGGTTTCGGTCCATTGCGCACTAAATAAGGGAACAGTGCCGTGAGAAAGTCGCGTTCTTTCTTCGACAGCGTTTAAATTGTAGGCGACGGCAGTGAGCAGATTACTGTTGGAAAAATGTCTCCACAAACCTTCCAGTGAAGCGTGTGACAGAAGTAGTGAGGTCAGGGAAAGGTATTCAAGCAGAACGCTCATTCTGAGTCATTTGGAGTCATTCAGTCGCGAGCGTTTCGTGTGTTCGTCGAGAACTTTCTTGCACTTTGCTAATCGCTCCCACTGAGATGAGGCATCAGCAGGATCGCTCTTCACTGGATGATTATGGGGCAATTGCTCAAATTCGTATTCCATTAATGACGGTCAAAATCGATGTGCCTTTCTCATGGCATCAATTCATCCTTTTGTGCGCTACAGCGAGATGTGGTGAGGAGGAAGACGAGAGCTCCGGTTTTTTATTATTCTTATCCCACCCTGTATATTATCGCTCATTCTTTAACTACTTGATTTGAAAGAATTTGAACATATTGCTGGCAAAGAGGTGAGCTGTCTCGCAACGGCGAGGGTTCGTTTTGCCCCAGGAATAGATATTTTAGAAACCTGGTTTTCTTTTTGCTTCATTATATATTCACTAGCGAGTACCCAGTCAAATCTCAGGATGTGAAAATATAGATGAATACGGAATTCAATTGGGAATAAGCATTGTTTAATATGTTTAGTAAACAAAACATGAACTATGCAAGTAAAAATTAATAAGCAAGGAACAAAAACGGTAGTTCATTTTAAGCCAAGAAACTCGTGATCCACGCGATCTCCGAATATTCTCGCTATGTAGCGATTGCTCGCGCTACGGCTGTTTTGCCGCCTTTGCCTAGAAAATTTTCACCTCGGGATAGGATAAGATACGATGGACTACCAGATGCAAGTGGCTCATGAATGCGCCCCTGATTAGTTCTACAGTGGCTCTAAAGCAGCAGCGTCCTCGGTCTCTCAACTGAGATTTTACCAAGCCATTGAAGATTACGTCCCATAGTCAAGGGCTCTGGTTTCGTTCCCAGCCCGTAGCCTCGTCATTAACGCTTTGAGTCCCATGCCCGTCACATGACGTGTATAAGCCATATCATTCATATCCCCGGTACTAAAAGTGTTGAAAAGTTTCCTCGTCCCGATAGCGACGGAAGTCAAGTACATCAGCACGGCATACTGGGTGACGACGGATTCCTACGACGGCGGCCTGGCCTTCTATTCCCTCTCGGTCGAGATGGACCTCAACAACCTGGCCACCGTGAGACCAGGTCTGTGGGCGTGGAGGGATGGCAACTGGACCAATGACTACGGGGATCTCTATTTCGAATGCGCGATTCAGGAAGGGATCATCTTCTATGCCACGAGCGTCGACTGAAGCCCTGTGCTCCCTCTATGCCATATCGTTAATCATGGCGAATAAAGGAAGTTGCCGCGCAGTCGGGACCGATTTGTATTCAGACACCAATCTAGAACGTAAACCTCGAGTAACTGGAATAGATTTTCTGTCCGACTTCTGTACTCGTCTCGAGTGATCAGATGACTTCCAGCTCTTTTTGTTTTCACCTTTTATTCTCTTGTCTTCTGAAAGCGGGAGGAGGCTCACACACAACGGCCTGATTGTCTACAGAGAAACTGTCGTAAAAGTTTTTGAAAATACCAGTATAGGTACCGGTACTTCAAACATCACCAGTCGGTCACATGGAGGGGTCCCAAACATTATGGAGTGAACGTGTCTGGAGCTTCCTGTTCCTTCTTGTGCGGAAAAGCCAACTCCAGGGTTGGACTTCAACTCACCGCGTGGAACAGAAGCTCGCGAGTCGAACCCATGTTGGTGGATATTGTAGTGGTCACCCTCACCACTGCCATACCCATCCACATTCTTGATTCACATTAAACTGCCCCCCCCCCCATGTCTTTTCTGTCAAGCGACAGATATGAGAAGAATGAATGAGGTATGAATTTAAGTATGAATGGTGGACCCCTGTCAATCTCATTTCAATTCTCACTACATCTTCAGGAACCGTCAATGATAGAATGGGTATTACAAAACGTAGTAAACTCAGACATCTGAAAGGCATTCTGCAGTAAAAACTATATTCTTATCATGTGACTAGGAGAAGCATATACTCACCAGAGAAGCTTCAGGTATACCCAGACATGCAATACTGAGGCATGAAAAAATTTAAACTAACATTAAAACTTGTATAGGTACATGATATGATATGAAAAGCAGGTAAAAGCACATAAGCATCCTGAACATGACTAGGTCAAGTTTGAAGGAGTTCCATTAGGACACAAGGTAGAAGAGCACTTTGATTTTTGAGGAAAAATGAAAGCGTAAAATATATCTGGAATGAAGGAGAAAGGAATAGCGTATCATGCTGGCTGGGATGATGCTCTATCAAGGAGTAATCACATCATCCTTCTGCTTGGCTGCCTGGAGGGCAGCATACACTTCCAGCTCCTTCTGCTCCTTCTTGGCATTTCGTGTCTCATAATCCAGCCTGTTGGGGATTGAAAATACCTTGAATGACATTGCTTGAAGCTGATTACAACAGCACTAGGGGTCAGTTGATAACCTTACAGCCAAACCTGGGCTACTACATTAGCATGTGATCAAACCTATAAACCATGCAGAGATAGTCCAGGATTAAAATAGGCTGGGATGTAGTCATTAGTAAACATATGACTCTACCTGATTTGATAAATTTCTCATAGTCACAACGAAAAGGTGTCCATGCTTCTATCAATTCCCCCAATAGAAGAATCACTTACAATGAAATTATAGATAGAACAGTCAGAGAAGCAAAAAGAGACAGACCGACGTTGGATGATCCTGTTCACAACCATATCAGTTGTGAGGCTGTTTCCTGAGTCAATGGTTTTGTAAATGCCCCGTTTCTTGGGTTCAGCACATGGATCGCTTCCATCTACATCGGGACTCAATCGAGTCATCCCGTGGCACACCACATCCACTTTGAAGTGATCCAACAACTCTGCCGTCACAGAATAGGGAGCCCCGATCACCACCTCCGATACATACTGTCACAAACAATGCACCTTCATCAAACACTTTAGTCTCCTTGGTAACCTTTTTTTCTTACTCTCAATGCATGCATGCTCCTGAAATCTTCCTCTTCACCCATGTCTAGGGGCATATGTGACTTCAAAACCCTCCATGCTCAAGACTATGGAACAGGTTGCTTCCTACCTTCTAAAGGCTTGTTCTCATTAGACTTCCTTGGAGGAGAGGGTTCAGGCTAGTCTAAAAGAATCCATAGGAAATTATGGGAGAAACTCTACATCAAGGCAGAACTGTATCTGTGATGGGCAGATGAAAGAAGTGTGTCTCCTTCAAACTTCTCTTGTAGGTAGTTAATGATGGGACAATAGCATACTAGTGGAAAGTCACCAGAAATATAATCAATAGGGTGGCTGTTTGCATGGATTCTACATAATGGTGAGAAGCTGCACCTAATATAGGCCCAACTGAGACTATCAACATGAAACTTTACTATTAAAAAATATTTTAAAGTAACCTGACTTGTTGTCATGCATAGTATCAAAGCCATAGTATTAATAGAATATAACCTGAAATGAAATGAAATTACTGTATTCTATGCACCAAGTTCAGAGGTCAAGCATTATTTGGTCATAAGCTGTCACATCAGAAATTAGATTCTGTCAGCAATGTCTCACCAAAGTGGAATATGAATTCCAGTTGAATATTTCAGCAGCAAGATTACTCAAAATTAATTAATTAAACAGGCTGTGATCTCACACCACACCTGCCAAGGAACTGGAACATTGCAACCCAGACCTGCAGGATCTGCAACCCATTCTCCTCACAACATACCCATACCTGCCACATCTTCAAATGCTTCACGTGGCTCCTGGTTGGAGCAGGTGCAGCATTTGTTTTCATCCACACCCTGAGGGCTTATAGTGGATTCAATATCTCCTACATGGTAACAGGAGTTCCAATATGTTGCAGCTTATGAAATGTATGCAACACTGGTCTAATCAATGCTTTCTGAATACCCAATAGTGGTTGTGGAGGAGTCCTAGGGAAGGAGGGCCATCAAAATGGCTCACACAGCTACCAAAAACCAGAATTTCTCACAAGAGGAAAGTAGAGGTCAAAAAGTCATCATCACACCAGAGGCAGAACCAAATGTCTGAAAAGGACAGTGATCAGGCATCAGTGAGCATGACACCAAGACCCTTATCAGGGAAGGATGTAAAGGCAGCCCAACCCGTTGATATTGGAGAAATCCCTGCACCTCCTCACAAAAATATATCTACAGGTATTTCATCCAGTGAGAGCAGAATTTTATTTGGTTTCACCATGTTGCCAGCATACAAATACCTAGTCAGAACCAATACAATAATAGAAAATAGGGTTCTGTACACTATTTGGGTGTAATTCAGTCTGGACAGGGAGTGATCAGGCAAAACAATGGGCTGAGACTGGAGGTGCAGGCTCTCTAGCTGGATTGACAGAGCAAGAGTTTAAAGAAATAAAAAAGGAACAGCCTAATGTCAAAGACAGGTGGGATACAAAGAGAGGACTTGGAAATGAGGCTGAGCCAAAGAAACTAAGAGTGTTGGAGGATGAAGTTCCAGTTGCTAAGTGTGAAAGTGCAGCCCATATACCAAGACAGCAGCAACTCACGACATCAGAGGTCAGAGATCCTGGAGATGTGAACAGACACGAAATGCACCAGAATCCATCTGAGATAGATTCTTTCTTAGTGCCACTGGTAAATACTTATTTTTTCTTCTCTAATCTAAAAAAGTCTATTTGCTTCTCTCTCCTAACAAGTATTTATGAACATAGATACACCCATAATCATATTGTACAGGTCTGTCAGCCAAAGCTTGCAGGATTGGTCATACAAGTAGAAAAGATATTTGATTGCTGATACTTGAAACTTATTAGAAATTCTCAGCTCATGTCAGGCAAGTCCTGAATTCAAAGGAAGGGATTTAGTGTCACATATATTAAAAACAGTAGATTAGCACAAAGAGAAAATTGACTTTCCAGTGTTTCTTTAACCTCTGTGTCACCAAAGAACCCTCTACAGATCACTAATTCTAATAGGTCTGAAATAATATAATAGATAAATGTGAACACATGGGATGAAAACACATCTTTGAGCACATCTTTGAAAGATAAGTATAAATTTTTTGGTAGCTTCATGTCAAAATTTCAATTGAATGATTACCCTGATCTGCACAATACCCAGGCTCTAGATTTGAACTTTGTACCAGCATCAACCTATTTGACTCATAAGAATCAGGATATTGGTAAAACTTTGGAATTTTTCTTCATGAACTTTCTTCCTTCTCTGAAGTCTTCCTGCAAGTGCAACAATCTGCAAGGGACACAACACCAAGCTGTTCTTGGCAGACAATTCCATGAACTGGCCAATCCCACAGAACAGTTCACTCTCCTCATTTACTCAGGCAAGAACAAAGACGGGACTTTTCCTACAAGAGAAAACCCTCCTTGTCCATGCATTAATGACACCCAGCGCTTCTACATTGTATCAACACAAGAGAGCTCATCAAGACCCTTTTGGCAATGGGCATGCAGCTTCATCTGGCCCAAACCAAGTATCACAATAAGCAGTGTTCTCCTCTTCCCTTTTTATTTCTCATTTCACCAATGTGTTTTATGGTTTACGATATAAGGTTGTGAAGAACAGGAAAAGTTTAATGGGGAGACACTTGGAGGGGATAGTGAGGTGCAGAAGGAGGAAGAGGAGGAAAAGAAGATCAAGGGAGCTTTCATCACCATGGCTGTGAATAAACTACAAGGAAATGCTGCTCTTCAATTGGGACAAAACTTTCAAGATTGCCATGTCCAGACTGAAAGAGTACTCCTCATCAATAAAGACCTTCCTCAAGCTCTCAAGTAAGCAATAGTGTCAGAAAGTACAGATACAGGATATACAGGGTGTCCCAGAAACCCCATTCAAAGTTTTGTACATTATTATGTCTTTATTTTCTGAGGGAAATGAGTTTTATATATCATTCAAAAACCTAGACCTTAGGCAACTTAGCAACTGCTGTTAAACCTGACGGTTTGTGATTACAGGTGGTGGATTTTTTTTTAAAGAGAAGGTGTATACTGCAAAACCCTTAACCTCATCAGTGTCATTCACTTAGTCTTAGTCTCTGTCAAAACTTGGGGCAGGGTTTCTGGGATGCAGGGATTAAAGTAGGGATTCAATCTTTTTGCCACTAAAATTGGTTCTCATTCTGATCATGACACATATGGCATCACCATGGAAAGTCATCCACTGCTTTCTGGCACATGTCCAAGCTTATGGCATTCAATTTGGTGGAAATGGCACTGGTGAGGCCAAGGATGTTAGGGGTTTTGTAACATACAACTTCTCTTTCAAAAAACCCCACAACCAGTAATCACAAACCATCAGGTTTAATAGCAGTTGTTAAGAAAGGCCTAAGCTTTCTAAAGCTCATTTCCATCAGAAAATAAATAAAGACATAATAATGTACAAAACTTGGGAGAGGGTTTCTGGGACACCCTATAGTGCTCCCAGTGCATCTATATTAGCAATGATGGGGTTCAGGTTAGAACTGAGCAAGAAATGGAAGGCAATCCCCATGACAGTGGACCCAAGCAATCATTTTGAGTATTCCAAGTGCTCAATGCTCATCTTTTGTTGGTCTTTGACCCAATATGCCAAATTGGTCTACATTGATCCTCGGTGCATGGTGAGTTGCCTGCCTTCATGATTAATATCCAAAACCAAGAACAATCATAGAAAGACTTGTATCCTCTTTATTATCATAGCTGTTGACCAATGAATGCCTGGAGCTTCTTGAAGTGCCAGAGCTGACTATCAATGAAGTTGAGCGTGAAAACATGGAGAGAAAAGCAGGCCATCACATTATAATCCTGGAGCCATCAAGACACAAATACCAGATTCTTTCCAACATCTTACAGAGACATGACGTCAGGGTGAATTTTATTTCAAAGCATTCTGAATTCCCCATCACAGATAGACCTTGCATGGAGTATGGCAATTGTTTCTACTTAGGGAGGGCCATTGCGCATCTCTGCAATCATGGAAGATTACTTTGGGAAGCCAAGACTGCTTATCAAGAAGCCCAATCCAGTCATCAAGAAAGACAGGCAAATCTTCTGAATCTCATCAATTTAGAACAAAGAATTAAAACAATAAATATACTCACCTTACATGCCAGGACGCTGAGCACTCTCTCATGCAGATTCATGATGGGGTAATTGGAACCCTTATACATGTTGACAACTGGGTCAGTATGGATTCCAACAATGACATAGTTCCCCTCCTGCCAAGCCTTCTCCAGGAAATCCAAATGGCCAACGTGAAATAGGTCAAATGCACCCGCAACATATACAATTCGATCACCTGGCTGTGGGACAAAGGAGAGGCAATAAAAACCACTGCAAAAGACACTCTAATTGTACATGAGGTTTCAGGGATACCTTAGGTTCTTTCCCCTCACTGAACTGGATGATCTTCCTGGTTGTGGGAAGAAACTGAGAGACTCCTGTCCATGGGCTATGGGGATTCCCATCTCGACTGAAACGATCAACATCTTCTTTGCTCTTCTTCTTCACCACTTCGAATTCCCTGCATCCTCTCATCTGATGGTCCTTACTCATGAGAAGCATGCGACCCACGAGATCAGTTGTTGACACACCTTGTGTTCGTGGACACTCTCTGGACAAAGAACCAATTCACATTTTCACAAGTGTGGAAAATAAAAAAACAGTTGAGGATGTGAAGTAACCATACTTGTATCTCCCATTATCTTTCACAAGTTGATAGGGGTCAGATCCATCAGCCATCAAAGTCATGTCATCTGGAGAATGAGCAAAACAAAAAGAAAAGCTTAGAAACATTATAATTGCAAGTATCAAAATCTCCATGAATCACATTTTTGCACTTATAAAATAGCAAATTTAAATTATATTCAAAACCATTCTTCCTTTGAAGTTGACAAAGGGAATTCATGGTGGAATGGTATTCTGTAATCAGCAGGATTTGGGTTTGGGAGGCAACTACTCCAGAAATGATATTCTATGGATTTTAGTACAGCACTATCACTCAAAAACATATGCACTCTGCTCACTCTCATGCACTCTGGACAAGGAAACTAACAGCCACATAAGACAGGATTTCCTTCCTCAAGCAGTGAAACAGCTCTGGTTCTTCCCATAACCTACAGGGTGGCTCAAAAAAAATCAAGCTATTGACTTTAACATGCTGTAAATCAGGCTGTGGTGCCTTGATTTGAGTAAACTTTTAGGTACACACAAAATAACTCATTTTCAGCAGATATAAAATTATATATTCTGATATCATGAGTTTATTTGTTTCATCCGGATGAAAATGACTGTCTCCATTCGGAAAACTGCTGTAACGGTCCCCAGCTGTTGCTAATAAGAACACATTTTATTTCGTGTATAAATGTTTTAAGATGTGTTTCTTCCTTTTCCAACATTTTTTTTATTACTAAAACAAAGCAATACTGAGTTGCCTGCATGAAGACTTGGCAGTAATCAAGACCTTGTGAGTTTAAAATGAATGGGAAGCCAGGATAATTATGAATGAATTTACTGCTAAAACAAGGTGGCCAAAAAGTGGTCTTGAAGGCTTCATTCAGAAATTTGATGAGACAGAATTAGAGACTTGAAAACAAGGTAGGGGAAGGCCCAGCACCTAAAGAACTGAAGTGAATGCTGAAGAAGTAAAAATGTGCATGTTGAGTCAGCAGGATCAGCCTGAAAATTTGTTTTACCAGAACACTCATTCATCATTCTTCTGGATTCCCCTTCTTTTTAAACTTGCAAGGTCTTGATCAGCGCCAAGTCTTCACGCAAGGAACTTGGTATTGCTTTGTATTAGTAATATAGAAAATATGTAGGAGAAGGGAAAAAAATCTTTTGGCTGCTCCAGAACAATGGCAATCAGAACTTCATCAAATGTACAATCAAGTGGTTCCTTGAGACAAACTCTACTGAGGGTCATCATGAATCAGGTCAACTGAAGTCTGTGTCAACCACTGCCAACATCAAGAGTCCAATATTGATTTAGTTGAAATCTGAAGCAATTTCTGCAAAAAATGATCCAAACAACAAATACGAATTGTGAATCGCTCCGGTGAAGGGTCAAGAATAAGCTGAATCTACAGCCTTTCAAAGCTCCATAATGCTCAATTTCTCACTGAACAAGTGAAGAATAGGCTACAATGATCACAGTTGCTGCTCTGTCAGTTCACAGATGGCAGCCATCATTATATCCTCCCTTTTGACAAGAAGCTCTTCATGATTAAGCAATCCTATAACTCTCAAAATGACTGAGTGTAGGCAGAAGAGTCATCAGACATCTCTCCAGACCTCAGTCATGTTACCCACACTCAGATGCCAACTTCTGTGATGGTGTGGGCAGGTATCACTGCAGAGGGGTGCACACCACAGGTTTTTGTGCCTCCTGGCATAAAGATCAATGCAACTGTCTACCATGACCTCATCCTGGAGGATACAGTAAAGCACTAGGCCAAACAGCACTTTGGGAACTGCAAATGGACTTTTCAAGAGGACTCTGTGCCAGT
Organism: Darwinula stevensoni; assembly: GCA_905338385.1. Taxonomy (NCBI): domain Eukaryota; kingdom Metazoa; phylum Arthropoda; class Ostracoda; order Podocopida; family Darwinulidae; genus Darwinula; species Darwinula stevensoni. The sequence goes on from CAJPEV010000484.1 coordinate 32,774, forward strand.
CCACAAGGAAAAGACCACTCAAGCCTTCAGCAAAGAGAATTCCCTGACTTCATCACCTTGGAAGAATGGCCTCTGTATAGTCCCAACCTGAATCCATTGGACTTTCTGTGTGGAGCATCTTGAAGAACAAAGCCTGTGCTACTCCATATGCATCAGTCGAGTCCCTGAAGTGTGCTTTTCAAATGGAATGGCTCAAAACCTCCAAAGAAACAGTGTGTTGCAGTAAATGCTTTTCCAAAAAGACTGCAATTGTGTGAAAGCTAAAGGCGGCCATTCTGAGTGATTTTCCAGGCATTATATGTCAAAGTAGTTGTAGTCTCTAATAGCATTGTCACCATTCGTTAGCTGTTTAATAAATTTATAAAAAGTTGAAAAAATTGAGTGCACAGAACTTTTGCATTGCCCAATATTTCTGTGGGAAACACTACAATCAGCATGGTAGCATAGGGTTCCTCATAGGACTAAATTTTGCTGCTATCACTTCATAATCTCTAATTTTCACATTTCAAGCATTCTTCAGTAATTCCCAGAAAATAAAATCATCCATATGCATGCTCCTTGCTAAATCCTAAAGTTTGACCAAAAAGGATTTTTTAGGAGATAGCCTGCCAAAAAATCTCCATTCAGATACAGAATACATGCATGCATGAAGAATACTACCAAAACTGAAAATATGATTGGGTGTCATACCTCCATGAACACAGAATTCGCAGCCATACTTATCTAGAGTTTCCAGCAGAGTAACATAGGGAGCACCTTCAACAACTTCATCAACCCATTTGATGGCACGGACCATTCGATACCTCTCCTGTTCACTGAACACAGGTGGTCCCTTGTGCTTAGTGATTTCTTCATCTGTATGAACCCCAACTATGAGGTAGTCACCAAAGCCCTTTGCCTGACGTAGGAAGTTGGCATGACCATAGTGCACCATGTCATAACTGGGAAATGAAAATAAATTATCATCAATTCTGATGGTATCATAATGTGTCTTAGCTTACACTATAAAATATCTAAGTTACTGAATCAAATATTTAACTTGCATGATCAATGTCTTCTCCAGAGCCTTCTCCAAAGTCATTATCTTTGCCATTACCTAATGAAAAAAGATGAATAACCCTTCCCTAATTGGAGTGATCCAGCTATGGAAGCAATAAAAATCTACCTGGGGATTCAACTCCTCTGCCTCATTATTCCCAGACAGGAGTTGTCTCTTCCCTTTGACAGATGAATTCATGCAAGCAACTTTGTATTAATACCCTGATCCCTTTTCCTTCCATAACTCCACTTTTACTTGGACAGATTTACTTGAAAATCAGTCATCAATCTCTTTTCAAATAGTGATTGAAGTACCAAAAAGACCCTACTTCTTCTTTTGAGATACAATGGTTTCAAAGAGGGTTACTTATTTTCATGTTGCACCTAACATTTTATGGCCTCACTTGGACAAATTATCCATATAGATGAAGAATATTAAGGGAATACTCACCAACCATCAACCCACACCTTCACCCACTTCTTGTCACCCTCTCCAGCCATGAGAACTCTGACAATTTTTCCTCAATATGCTCTTGAATCACTACTGCTCATACATATAAAAAGAACAAATACAGGGAAGTCAAAAAACTATATTGGGTTATATGTCAAGTAAACAAACTTTTAAAAGGATTCTTAGGTTCCTTTTCACCAATTTGGTGAAAATGAGTATGCTTGTCATCCATGGAGAAATGAAAAACTGCAATTTTTACTGCTTCTAGATGAATGGTTCTTAGGATACATCAAAGAAAATTTTTCAGGGAATACTCAAATTTAAATAGCAACTAACCAGATTGAAAGGGAAAAATGAGAGGGAAAGTTCTTTTTTTTAATATTTCACCTGAGGTTTATTTGACATAATCTCCATTCAGCTTTAAGCATTGGACCCTACTACAATATACCAATATTTGAAACACTTCTTTGAACTTTTTTTTCCTAGCCCTGGATAGCACTAGAAAATCAGACCCATGTAGTCCAACTTGAATGTTTTCTTCCAGGCATGATCATTATGGGGAAAATGGCAAAGTTGGGACTTTAAGGTGGATGAAACATCAACAACTTGAGTTCTTCCAGAAGAGTAGAAGGAATTGGAGCCTGCTGGTCAATTTGAAATATAAAAATTATTTTTTAGTAAATTATGAAGAATCCTTGGATTGGTGATTTCAGCATAAGTTTTACTGTGGCTTGTCACCTAATAGATAAAGATGATTGTGAGAGTCAGCAAGTGATTGACTGACTCAACTGATGCTTTAGATTCATTAAGTTGATTTAGAATTCTAAACACGTTTTAAACCAGATAGAAAGCTGAAACTTGGGATAAATGTAGCTGTTTGAGTGCTGAGTTCATGAAATATCACATTTATTAGGTGCACCTATAGGGGCACTTTTGTTGAGGGACTTTTTTTGCTCCAGCAAATAGGTAGACATAAAGAGTTGAAATTTGGCAAACAAGCAGTTCTGGGAATGTTGATTTCAAGGAAAGATCTTACAATTAGGGTAAGTCCATGGCAGACCTCTGGGGGGGGCTAAGAATTCCCTTTCATTTCATATTGTGAACCTTCAGGTTGGCAATGACATCCAATGGCACATATATCACATGAATTAATCTATTTACCAAAAAAGTATTACAATAGCAAATTTATTTGCCTGAAGGGCACACAAACTTGTTAGTCAAATATATTTTTGACAAGGGTTGCCACTTTAATTTGGGCTAATCTTATATTATATCATAGAGGTGATCTTGAACAGCTTTTATTCATAAATTCTATTGCAACTAAAATGACTGGCTAGGCTAGGCCAAAGTCCTTTCATATGGTATGGATTGATGATGAGTGTAACTTACAAACTGATCTTTGAAATGATGAGAATTTATAAATTAAGTAAATGTGAATATGAATTAATCACATAATACTCTGGAATACATGACTTCATAGCAATGGCTTAATATTCAAGATTGGCTACTTCTTGCCTTGAATTATGGTAAGCATAGTTACTTAGCTGCTTTATACCAAGATGTGAAATTCAGCATTAAACCTATCTCTTAAACATGAAAATACACTTGCAAAAAAGGAAAGCATTACATTCATGGTAAGATGAATTTCAAAGTTGAATATAAACTTTAATGGGATAGTCGGTCAAATCAAGGACCACAACCCATTTTATAAGAATACATTTATTCTCGATCCTCAATTTTCATTATCTCTGCTTCATTGAAAATGCCTTTGAAGAGGGCTTTTACTTTAATGAAGAAAAAAAGCAGATGAGAATGGAATGCTACATGATCAAAGTTTTTGGATGATATATCTCAAAATCTGTTAGTCATAGGAACAGAAAATTTGACATGCTTTCATTTTTCCACAGATCAAATGTGCATAGCAAATTGCAGTAAATGCATATAGATGATCCTGTGTAGGGTGTGTCAATTCATCCTTTGAAGTAACTCTCCAAAAGTAGTCTCTGTTCATATTTCTAGAGAAATTTTCTCAAAATGATTCTTCCTATGGAGTGGCTCAATCTAATAGGCAAAATTCCTATCTTAGGAGGCCATCTTCTTTATTAATCAAAATTTGAGATGAGGCATAGCAGGATTCTCATATGGATGAGCTTCATAATCACTCCTCCATCCCACAAAAGGGGAGGTAGACTCTTGGATTTGGCCTTAGCATTAGCCTGAATGCTGACATAGCAGCATCCTCCAATGGCATCATTCTGCTACCAATCTTTCCTCAAATAATTAAGAAAGACTACTTTCCATCTATTCTAATTTCTACTCATGGGTGATTTTAATACATTATGGTTTTGTGAACTGAACTTTACTTTATACTCTTCACATCTGACACAGTTGAGTGCAGAATCCAAGTTGTGGGACACAGTCATAAGTCTGACTCAAGAAGTTCAGGCCGATCATCCTTAGCTGAATTTGTTTCTTCTTCAAAGCTTACTTATATATGCCACAAATTCATATTCCTGTACTCTTGCAGATGATCCTGCTTGCTATGATGAAAAATTAAGCCACTGAAGTTGGGAAGGGGGGCATTACCAAGCTAAACAAATGGCATATGACGGGCCTCCAGACATGATAATAGGGAATTGCCGCTTTGGTGGAATATGGTCATATTCATATCACAAACTAAGAGTCACAAGATCAAGTCTGACCAGTTTTATTCACAAAGACAGCCATCAATCCTCCTCTCTCAACATAGTCAGATAATTGATGTGATCTACCGAATCCATCTAGTGAGTGCAAGGATCATATTTTTCACAAAGCATAATTGCTTGAGACAAAAGGAGATCACATCACATTGTGAAACAATGCAACCAGGAAGGTGAAGGAATTCCTATCCCAGTACAATGAATTATTATAGTGAAAGAGAATCATCTTCCCTAAAAAAATCAGAAGACAATTTTCAAATTATGGATCAGACATGATGGGAAAAGAATCAATCTGAAGAAGGTCCACACAATAAGCACACACAATAAGGAGTAGGCAGAAAACTGCTCAGCAGTCTAAGAAATTTGCAGCCATTAGCAATTCCAATGCAATTTCAGGTGCTATGGGGAAATCAGGGATTTCAGTGGAGCTGTTGGTGTAGCGCACCTTATAGGTGAAATACATACACACCTTCTGAAGGACATGAGAAGGGATTTCCCTGAAGTTTATCTCATTTGTTTCATTTTCTGCAAATTGGCCAGGTCCACTCAGCATGGCTTTTATAGTCCCTGATATCAGTGCATGATCTCGCTTGATGATGAACTCATGACCATCTGAAGAGATGAGCTTTACATACATTGCATCAGGGCCCTCACATCCTCCATAGTTCTTGTCATCATCATCTCGCATTTCTCCAACCATATTTCTTGGGGCACTCAGCAAGGTGTAAAATGTCAAAAATCACAGTTGAAACAGAAGGTAATATGCAAGAGAAGTTCAGGAATGGGAAGACTACAAAGTTTTTGGCATTCTATGCAAGAGAAGGGAGCAAAATTTCACCTGCAAGAAAGCAAGAACCTGTTAACTGAGAGTTTATCCAAAGATATTACATCTAACTAAAAATTACATCACCAAAATAATATTACCAAAGTTTTTAACATAGGCTATTTCTCCACTTTATGCCATAGAAAGCTGACAATGCTGTCAATGGTCAAATGACTTGCAACATGCCAATCATGATCTACCCCATGACTGATGCGCTTTCTTTTAGGGAAGGTTTTGTTTTCCACATGAGATAGCAGAATGGCATTGAAAAGAAATGGCAAGCCAAGGTCTATGCATCCCATTAAGAATTACTTACTGTTCATGCAAATTTGAATCCAAACAATGGTTGAACAATTCAGGCTTCCTCTACAAATCTCAAAAACTCAATTATTTCATAAACAAAAATTTTAAAAGGAGGGATGGGTAACTGCTGCTCATACCACTTTTACCAATGACAGGTAAGGTTTCAATGGCTAGGAAAGGGAAACATAGTGGAGTTTCCCCCTCTTGAATAATAATGAAAAGCAAGACTGTTTGCCATTGCCCAGACAATTCCAAGAGTGCTTAATCAAATCTCCCTAATATAAGGTATGTATGCCTAAAGCTGATTCATAAAAACAGCTGCTTCCAAGAGTACTTCAGGGTTAATTAATGTTAAGAATTGGGTTAGGCCTATTCCCTAGGGTAGCTCTATTTTTATTTTATGAGCCAGTCATTATAGGCCTAAGTTGACCTGTAAAAGCAAATAAATACTCCAGAAAGCAACAAGCTACATCTAGAGCAGCCTTGGACTGCCTTTAATCCAGGGCTATCCTATCATCATGCCCCTCTCCAGTCCTTGCTTATGCTGCTCTACTCTTCAGGAATTTTGCAAGTTGTTTTCTACTCTCAATGTGGCTACCCTTAGGCCTACTAGTAAATCAGAATCATAGTCAAGGGTTTTGATGGTCATTTTCAATATGACCTAGTCAAACCTTAACATCATGTTCAGCATCTTCTATTATCAAGGATTCCATGAATGTGAAAATGTGTGAACCTAGTGATATCAGGAAAATGAATATCATTCTCCTGTGGGTCCCACATCCATAGTTGGCTCTCATGAACATGCTAGGAATACATGACAAACATAGTTCCGATTAAATTTGAGACATCCATTCGAAATAATTATGCAACTCACAAAGAGCATCTATGAAGTAGTTCTCAAAAATTGCATGCTGAGAACTCAGAGTGGGCTTACTCTCAGTTAAAGAGTACTCTCAGTAAAGTGCCTCTAATTTAACCTATAATCTCATGAAGAATCATATGGAAATGGTGCATGGTGCACTCATATATGCCCATCCCTCAAGTGATTCTGTTTAAGAGGAGAGTTATGTACAGGGTGGTGCAAAAGTCACACCATAAGGGATTTCACCATTCCACTAAATTTATTCTTGTCCCTTTCTTTGTAGGTAAGTGATGGCAGCAAAATTAACAAAAGATGAGAGGGTGGAGTGAAGATATGTTCAAGCATCATGTGTACAGCATAAGTGTTTTCTGGCTAATGACAAACAATTTGAACATTTACTGTAATTTACCCTATGGTGTGTGACTTTTGCAACACCCTGTACATTAACTATCAAGGTACTTACATCTACATACTTCCCCACTTTATTTATTTTTCTCCAAGAAGGGCACTGACAATCTTCATCAATCAAGGATGTCAATTGACCCCTTTTTGAAGCAACACAAATAAGGGGCAGTCACTCCACCTTTACCAAACTCATTCCTTCCCATTCACTTTCAACAAGGATAAAAGTCATTCCCATATTTGAGTATTACTTGAGGTTAATGCAACTTGAATTGGTTCTCATTCATGCTGCTCTTGCTATCAAACTAGAGAAATCTACCAACCTCCACAGTATCAAAGTCCCATTAAGCCTAGATCTCTCCATTTTGACCTCTCTCTAGCAAATATGATCCCAACATGTCTAACAGTTGCTAATATAAGTCTTGCATATATATAAGTGCTTATATCAGAAGTCCCCACACCTACCTCATCATTTTAGTACCGCACTTAATTATATTCTCCACCACTACAAAACTCACTTCATTTGCAGGCTTCCAAAATCACAATGCTCCAAATGACTCCTTGCAATTGCTACGCATAATGGAGTAATGCCTGAGCTCTAATTGCCAATTTAATGCCTGATGAGGTCCAAGATCCAACTGCATTCAGCTACCATCTTCAGCACATACTTAGTAATTTCCTATAATAGCCCATACATATTTCTGTTTGCTCCCCCAAGTTTTCTTGCCAAAAGCATTTACAGACAGTGGCATAGTGAAGGGGGGAGTGGGGCTGAAGCCACCCTAACTCTGGTCAAAATGCATCTGCCCTCCTCCCCCCTCAAAGGAAAAGTTAGGGAAGTTCTAGTCCAGCCAGGTGAAATCCCAGCTATGCCACTGTTCACAGGCCCATCATTATAATGGCTTTTGTGAAGAACTTGACTGTTATTCTTGAGTACCTACTTTGTCATTTCTTCACTCCATTCTACCATAACCTGTGTCCCTATGGCTCTTGTATTCTTAAGTGGAAAAACATATTTTCACACTATCTGTAAAATTCACTCATATTCCTCAAGAGATGATGGTCTACCTCATAAATGTAATTGAAAAGCATAAGTGGTCCTGAGAAAGAACCCAAAGGGTCTCCACTCATGACCCCAACTTCTGAAGACACTTCCTCATTTGTAAGTATTCTGCTCTCTTCCCAATAACCAGTTACTTATCCAGTGAATCACCATTCCTTGTATCCTGAGTATTGAATTTGTTCATAAACCCTCAAGGAAGTGTAATGAATACTTTAATAAATCTACACTCTATACTATAACTTTATGCTAAATGTCTGACTGAAAATCACAACAGTACAAGGAAAAGCATAGTTTGTCTATAGATCATAGGCATAAAGGGATGTTTAAGTATAGAATGCTCTTCTGCTTACTGGGAAATCCTTTTCCTTTTTGAAGTCCCTATCTGAACCTTAATTCACCTATCCCTTCCTTAGTATGGCACCACAATCCCATATATGTTCTCCAAACTATATTTATTTTGGCATGATACAGGAATCGCCAAACCCTTTCCTTAACACTTTAACTACCAGAACCCAGATGATCATAAGTTCAACTCTTTGTTTCATCTCTTCATTTCCAAAGAATCTCTCCAAAATACTTTGCCTAATTATTACATGTCATCACGAAAACACACAGAGTATCGGACTTTTCAAGTGCACAGCGCAGCCTACACGAATGGCTAAATTCTCAATACCAGGGTCCATTTGACCCATAAGATACCGATGGGGTTGGGTTTGACAGGCCTATCTCTTCAAGTGACTATGCACTGAGCCACTCACAGATACCGGAGTCATCTAAAACCCTGTTAGATTCAAATGAAAAGTTGCAAGTCTTAACCATCACACTGGAACTGGACGAGTCAATGACTTTCCGTCATCTGTGCATGAAAATTGCACCTGGAAGCAGCCATTTTTCTTTTGTTCCAGTCTCTACGGTTCTAGTGTCCAGAGTTCATGATTTAAGGTTTGAGTTGAACGAAATTCTCAAGTGGCAGCTGCTTTATGCATTGACCTTTGAGCAGGAATAATCTTAGATTCACAAATAAACTTAATTCAACTGCTGTGTCTCCCAACTTGTGACACCTGCTGAGTGGCAGCTCGTGGGTTCAAGACCTGAGGGAGCTGCATAGTGGCGTAGGCAGGAAATCGTCAGGGGGTTGAGGCCAGGTAGACACCCCAACCCTACGCCTAGCTCCACTATCCGAATTTACCTTTATGAAGAAATCGTGGTCTGGCGTCTTGGGTCTGTGGACGGACATCGGACTTTCCTCAAAGGGGCATAGCTAAAATTCCCAAGGAAGGTTGAAATATGCCTGTCAGTGTCACTGACCGGGAAGCCCAATGGAGGGGGTTCTAACCCCCTAAACCCTCCTCCCCCCCTTCCCTACGCCACTGGGGTTGCAAGGGCTGGGGGCCGCTGGGCGCATGATACCTAGGGCAGGAATTAGTCAACAATTTTGCCTCCCGTAAAACACACAGCGCAATGCATATTCCGTGAATTTTTAGGACTTAGCGCGAAATTTAAGATTTAAGATGCACCGATCGCAGACATGCAACTGGCGCCAAGGCACCAGATTTTCTTTTTGCACGGGAAAGTTTTACACAGCAGACGCAACGCAAGGAAAACTCAAGCTCGGCTGCAGCCCAAGGTACGACCTATGAGGCCGGGCCGCCAAACGTAGACAAACATGGCCCAATGGTCATCACATATGTTGCACAGAGGACTGCACAGGCATGCAGCCCGTGCACTCCGTGATGCGGGTCTGCGCGAGAAACGGAGAAGGCGCACATGGATCATATACCTCAATGTATTTCATCCGGGCTACGGGACGCGCAACCCAATGCTCTAAACTGTATTAAAAGATATCAATGCTTATTTCATTACATTGGAAAGTGATCCTGTGACCACCCGTTCATAATTAGTATGGACAGTACATATATCACACACAATGTCCATACTGCAAACTAGTATTAGCTCATTGGCTGAAGGTGGCTGTGGGTATTTGCGTCATAGCCACACACGCAAATACACTTCGAATATTTGCCCATATTCCCATATATCCATATTTTGTTATTATTCAAAGGTTCAAAGATTCAAGAGACTCAACGTGGCCGATTGGAGGAGAGCAGAAGCGGAAGTCTCTTCACACTTGAGGCATTTTTGTGCTCCCACGCCTTCCCTCATTTGCATGTCGTTTGTGAGGAGAAACGGAAGAGTAAATCGAAAATCAAGACAAGAACAGAGCCGCGACCGGGAACGAAACCAGTCCGGCATCAGTCGTGTTCGCAGGCCGTTCCCATTCCCGCAGACGAGATTCCGCAAATCCTCATTTTACTCAGTCTGCACGCTTTCTCTCGGGGGACTTAAGGTGAAGCAGATTTCGATTCGGTTCGGCGGTTTAGAGCAGGCAAGAAACAGACTTGATCGTTTCGTTATATAGCTTATAGACGTTGACTTAGTTTAGATTTAGGTTTAGACTTAACTAAGGCGAGGAATAAGCCCATGGTCTAATTGAACACTTGAGTGAAACGCGCCTATCATGAGATGTCAAGGACGGCTTCGTCGCGACTGTTTCATCTCTCGTCCCGGGACGAGAATACATGCTCAATGCATGTTAAAGAGGATTACTTCCAAGGTGATCATTGCAGGAAGGATTCCCGTCTAATATCGCCTTTCAACCATCCCTCAACGCAAATGGATGAAGCTCATTCCCGCGATGCAATGGGAGATGGTTATTTCCCGCATCATCCCCCTGACGGCCCACATTGCCCACGAGGGACTCATTTCCCTCATCCTCATTCCGATGTGTCCCCACGCGATGACCTTGGACAGAGCACATTATCCTGCTCACAAATTTTGAAGCATGACGAAACAGCCCTCTCCGAAAACGAATTTCACTGGATTCTCAGCCGGAGTGAGACCGTCCACATCAGTTACGAGCCTCGATAAATCTGATTCCTCGACGATGCTGCCTCTGGACCCCATAAGACGTCCTTAGAAACTGGCTTTTATTGCAGCGCGGATGCGCCTAATCCGTTTCGACTGGTTTCCAAAAACCACAGGAGCACGAGCCGTCCACCCCCCCCCCCACCCCCTCCCTTTTAGAATGTGCCGGTAACGGTATGGCTTCCTTTTGTACTCGTAAAGAATGGTCCTTGACACTCCAGTCCTTCAGAGGCTCGAACTAATATGGTTGAACGATTTGAAGGCTAGGAGAGAGCAGGTCGCGTCGGTTTTCCATGCCAGATAATCGAAGACTGGACCTGGCAGGGCCGGAGGCTTCATTGGCTAGGTGACGTCAGCATGTGACGTCACTTCCGCTTTTCGCTCTAATATCTCCCAATCTGTGCCACGGAGGGACGTGCGACTTTCAATTTCGATTTTATTTTGCCTTGTCCGTAATGTAACGCCAAGTTTATGTCTCCGGCAGGGACGAAGGACTTAAAAATAAACTTTTATTTCATTTATTAGGCATTTATTATTATTAAGCATGTAATTGTATTGCACAGCCAGACTCAAACAAAAACCACGATAAACAATGATTTCTGGCATTTAAAAAAACGTAAATATGACATTCAGGCTGCAATCAAGACGCAAACGCGGTACCGAATCTCGAAGAGTCGAAGTTTGTAGGATCCATCGATTCAAAAATATGCAGTAAAAAATATAACGAATGGAATGGAAATTGAAAATTTCCATTCAACTGGCAGTTATTTTTCTCTCGATCACACAGGGAAGAATATCGTAACATCAAATCTTGAACGATCCAGTTTTAATCGCTATGAAAAGAAGAAAGTGGCCTTGAAAAAGTGTAGCATCGAAAGCACGCCGGCCAAAGAAAAAAAAATGAATCAAACTCGAGAAAACTGCAAAACTGCAAGGGAATGGAAAATAATTCATCGTCTCCCTGTCGAGAAAAATCCGCGAGACGTTCCGCTGACATCAAGTTTTGCCAACTTACCAGTGAAACAATATTTGAAAATTAGGATGGGGAATAATCGAAGGTATTCTCCATTGAAAAAAGATACAGGGAATACCTTTCCAACCAAATAACTAGTCCTTGGGTTCCATCTAAGATTCAAGATGGCTACCAATAATTTCAACGATTGCCAATAGATGTCGCACAAATCCAGGAAGCACAATGTTTACTGTGGTTCGACGTCACGTGCTGCGCTTCGAGTTTGATTCAGCCTATTTTTTAACTTTACATGAGCTTGTCGCATGTTTCTGGTGCTATAGGATTCGATCCTTCATGATTCGATGCTACCCGATAGATGAATTCTTTTCGAGCATGGTCGTGTTATGTCTTGCCGTGCAATGCGGAGGCAAATTTCCGCGCGACGGGACTCCATGACCTTTGGTTTTTCCTTGGGGTCTCTTCGGTCGGTTGCCAGGGAACCATTTGAGAATGGAGTTACCCCCTTCCTCTTTCTTGCACACAGGGCTAGATGTACTGTTGTATGTGAATTGGGGTGTGCGAGCTGCAACGTGCTGGGATGGGTCACCTGCAACGGCAACGAACTGGATTCCGAGGCGTAGGCCCCCCTATTATGTGGAATGGGACCCGTCTGTCGGAATAAGTCATCTGCATTCATGTAGTTCTCATCCATTATGAACGTTATCAGTTGCGAACACTATCGATTTTGGGTCCGATGCACAGCCGGGTGGCAAGTCGGAAAGGAAGCTCCCGGTCGACCGTATCAGCGGCGAGATCGTCTAGCAACGACGCGTGGAGGTAAGACTCAGAGTAAACAAGCCGTTTCTCCGCTGCCTCTCTCGGTCCTGGAATGACCTCGCTCGGCTGAGTCTCGTACATCCATGTTAGTGGAGGTCGGAGAGGCGGTCGGTGAAGTTTTTCGACGAAGAATACGAGGGACGCATCTAGGTAGTCGTTAGGGTGGGTCTTAGACTCGTCCCCTTCCCCTTGGAAAAGACCTCGACGAGGCGGGTCTTCGGATCGTTCACGCACTTTCGTCTGCTGCAGGCATCCCTCGAGGCGTGTGCCTCAGGTGCTCGCAGATGTTCCCTCCGTTCGGTCGCACGTGCCCCGCAGCTCTCTAGCCTGATAAATGGATCTTGGTCGATCGTTTTTTTAGTGGATGATCGCGAGACTCCTCGTTGGGAATTTCTCCTAAATATCTGAGTCTTCCGCGGCTGTTTCTCGCCCTCGCGGAAAATTATGTACCGACGTCTTTAATCTAGTCAGCTTCTTGCAGAACGCTCTTGCCTTATTTTCTTGCGTAAACGAACGATTGCAAGGTAGTGTACACAAATTGTTCGCTGTGTAGCCACCGACTGTGATCCGTCCAAAACCTAGACATTTTACGTGTTTGCAGATTGCTCCTGAATGCTAGCCACGATCTAATATGGCAGCGGTTCTCGACTTGTGTGCCGTGAGGGGCTGGTAAGATGCCTTTTGGTTCTTGGGAGAACTTTTTCTTTTGCTCTCTACGAAGTATGGCAAGAATGCCAGAAGGTTACTTTACTGCTGTAATCGAGAAGCACTTTACTGTGTGGGCAGAAAACTTCCTTTCAAGAACAGCGTTAAAATAGGGAACTATTGACTTCAGCCTACTTTATTTGAAAAAAAAAGTGTGTTCCAGGAATAGCAATATGAGTCAATATGATGAAAATCTCGCAGATTGCTTCTTCCTGGTAAACACTTTAGGGGAGTTCTCCCATTAAGGGAGTATCTATCAAGGAAGTATGTCAATACCAGCGCTCGCTGCAATGAAAATTCAGATCGCTTTTGCTACCACATATGTATCTCTATCCTATTTCCTTCTGTGTATATATATTTAAAAAAAAATTCAATTCCCCTCCAAACATAAAAAATGATCCGGTTGAGCTTCAAGTTTTGAACGTTACCTTGATTTTATTTGCAGCCAATCCGCAGGTCTTGCATCGAAGTGCATGAAGTACAAGTAAAAAAAAAAAAGAGTTTGAATTAATTTTCTGGAAATGATCTTGTCAAGCGACAATCCAGAGGCCCTGCTTTTCCTTACCTTTATTCCAGGGCTTCGGAACGGAACGAAAACCGGAACGGAACGGGCAAAATCCCTGGAACGGAACGGAACATTGAACGATATTCACTGAGGGCCCAGGAACGAAAAATCGGAACGGAACGAAATTGATTACTTCGGAAAATGGGATTATTTCGTTCCGTTCCGTTCCAAGTACAATTTTTTCCTTAGCAATCGCAATTTTTGCAGAAAATTTCTAGCGTATCATGGATGTGAAGAAAAAAATTTTAGTTCGTGCTAAATTTCCCTGTGGAACAACGGAGCGGAACGGAACGAAATTAATCATCGTGGAACGGAAACAGAAACTGGAACACATGGGGTTCAAGTGGAACGGAAAGGAACGCGCAACGAAAAAATTTCCTTTCCGAAGCCCTGCTTTATTCAGACCTTTATTATTGAGCATGGAAGTTCGTGAAGAGGTGTCATCGACATCTCGCTGCCTAAAAGGTGTGCCAACAAAAAAGTTGAAAATCGCTTCAACATGGGATTGAAAGTCTTTAAAGATCTCTGGAACGCACAATTTCTATTTCTATTTTGTATCCCTGCTCCTTGCAAGTGGAAGAGATACTAACAAAAACGCTTAAAGATCTCGAAACCCCCATTATTTACAAAATCCATTCACATCAGTTTCCATTTCCTGGTGGGAACAGCCAGGCGCAGGCCCACACAGAGGTTTCCAGAGGTTCAGGGCTAAACTAGAACGGAGGCTCCATGGGGTCCCTTGGGGTCCCTTCATGTGCGAGGCCCGGGACAGATTGTCCCGGATTGTCCCGGGACAGATTGTCCCGGATTGTCCCGGGACAGATTGCCCCTTCCCTCCTTCCCTCCTTTGATCTATTTTCAAAAGCGTGGTTTCACATTTGAAATCTTCCTTCTTGGTGTTCGTGCCTCTATGAAAGACAATGCGAAACAGTGAATTTAAACAAGCACTAAAAGCGAGTTTCTGAATAAATTCTAGTAAAAATCGAGGGGTAAAAGTCACGACCTCATGCGGGAAGAAAAACATTTCCTTTGTGCGACGGAGAGAACCAGAGTTTGCAGGGAGCTCACGAATTTTTTGGCATCTTTGGAAAAAAAAAAAAAAGCGGAGGAAGTGCCTCTTCTCCTCGTGCCTTTCAGAATTGCAACTATTTCAATGCTCTCGGGAAATCTCGGCAGATGCTGCAGCATGGGATTTCCTCGATTTTGGTCTCTCGGTGTCGAAGCAGGTTGTCCTGGAAAGCCCGTCGCATTTAATTCTTATCGGCACGGGCTGAGAGATTGTCAATGGGTCCATTGGCCCATTTGGAAAAAGAGGGAGGGGGTCCACAGGAACTCAGACACTTCCGAACATTTCCTTCTATTTTTTTTTTTAATTGCAGGGTGGGTACGTGACGAAGGAAGAAATATGGGGACCGGATCCTCTAATAGGAGAAATCAACCGAAGCCGGAAGCGAAGATTCCGTCCTTGAGGAATGCCGATGCCATCGGGTAAGGACAGCATTATTTCTTGTTCTTCCTGAAAACGGCTCAAAAGATTGGAGATTCTACGGGCAATTCCTTTAAGACGAGGAAATTTTGCCACGAGGAGCCAAGTTTTTCCTCCGAAATTCAAGGCTTTTCAAATTCATGTGCAGTTAGCGGACCATAAAAATGCTTAAAAAGCTTCTGACGAGGGGAATATAGCCCTTTTGAATAACTTATGCTCCTGTTTTGACGTGGAGTGGATTACGAGGTCTTCGTCTGTCGTTCCCCCTGACTCGAGCAGCATTTTGCTTTCTGCAATACGGTTCTCAGCGGAGGAGAAAATTATGCCCTGCACTTAAGCCTCCTCGATTACCCTTGCATTTGAGATCGTGCAATTGTCAGCAAGAAACGCGGCAATATCTACTATGCCTTAAACTTTGGTTGCGTGGAAAGTAGAGCTAGGTAACGAAACGAGAATCGAATTTTGATAACGTTGTAAACGATATTCAATTTTGTTTCCTTCCTGAAACAATCAGATGAGTATAAAGTCAAATACCGCAACTGTTTTCGTTTCTTCCCGTCGAATAAATTTCTGGAATGACCACTCCCGAGCCATTGTCTATACACCATTCTTGAAACATAATGTGGCTGTTGTCGTGCGCCAGAATCTCCCACCCTTGGGAAAGTCAAATTGAGTCGTAGACCCCACTTCCCCTCCCGCTCCAACCTCCCCCTCCATCTCCATCCTTCTCCCCCTCCAACCTCCCCCTCCATCTCCATCCTTCTCCCCCTCCAACCTTCCCCTCCATCTCCATCCTTCTCCCCCTCCAACCTCCTCCCACCCCATCCTCCCTCTCCATTCCCATCGCACGACCTTAGCTAGCAACTACGCGTTGCTATATGCGGCCTCTCTGCAACAATAGATCCGTCGGGCACGAAGGCTGGAAGGAAGTTCTGGTCAATCGCACGACGCCCCGACCCAAGCTGAGCGCTGCGCGTGTGCCTTGTTTTCTCTGGCAATTGCAGTCGGACCGAACGGAAAAATAAAGAGGCAAACCGATCGCAGTATCGGCAAATTTCCCCTGAGGTCGCCGTGGGAGTGAGAAATAAAGATCTTTCCTGGCTCCACTGCTAACGAGAGAAAAAAAGGACTGAATGAAGGCAAAAACAAGGATGGTGTCTCCCTCGATTAGAGAAAATTGCGGATTGTGTCTTGGCCAAACCCAACAGCGCAAATTACTGCGTAGTCTTTTCTCTGGGTTTCGGTTCATTATGAGCTCTTCACGTCGAACCCGCCGATGGGAGTCCGGTGTGCAGCAATTGGGAGCTATTTGGTGCTGAATGTACCCATTCTCTCTGATTGGTGAGATTCTGACTCTTGTTTCCACTCTTACCAGAAGGCCTAAAAATAGAAATAACACGATTGTTGACAATTGTGACAAATAGAAACATAAGCGTAACTAAAGTGAATTTGCAGGAATAGTAATAGAAACAGAAAACAATATCGTCTGCGTATTCTAAAAAACGAAACTGAATTTGATTGAAAAAATGGATTTAATTGCCCAGCCCTGATAGTAACGTCAGTAGGAAAATAGGAAAGGAATACGAGGGAATTTAAAATGATCTGAAGTCTGAACTCGGAATTTCGTGACCCGGTTTCATTCCCTCCCCTCCTAGATGATAGTTTTAGTCTGCACAGGGAGAAATCGGCGGTAAGGACCTCTGGTATAGAGTAACAGATACCGTGACTGAAGTATTATTTTTTATCGGACGGGAGACGATTCAATAGGTGTGCCGCTCGTCTGTAAGGCCAGTTACGGCCAGTTACTTATATGCTCTTTACCTGATCCGTTGAGCCGTGAAGCCGTGAAAATGGGACCCTGTGAAGCAGACGGGACCGCTGAGGCGGGAGACACGCGGCTTGGCAGGACGAGCCGGGGCACCCTGGTCACGGACGCAAGCCATTGCCGTCGACACGACGTCTAGAATAGTCATGAGGGCAACCGGGTTAAGCACCCTCTCCTACACGGTCTTCCATTAGCGCCGTGCTTTCAAAGCAGACCCCTGCATGATCAAGTGTGGCACTCTGAGGTCGGGAAACTTCATTTTGTGAAGGGGGGAGAGAGCCTCTTTTCGCCCGGTCTCTCGGCAGTCCAACAATCGACAACTGCGCAGTTTCTAACCTCACCAGATGCAGATTCTCGAGGAATTCTCAGAATCACACGAAAAGAAAGAAGCAACAGTTGATCCTCCTCCCCCCACCCTCAGCGCATCAGTCGGTCGGTCCCAACCAGCAGCGGGTCGCAGTCTTCCCCGGCGCGCACGCTCCCTCCTAGCGGGGGGAGGGGGGGGGGGGGGGGGGCCCCGAGGGGGGGG